>JANIJG010006200.1:0-12774 GCA_024611175.1 Megaceryle torquata
GGGCGCCGGGCCGGGCCACGGCCCCGCGCCGCAGGTGGAGGCGCCCGGGCGCCTCTCAGCGGGGCCGGGCTGCGGCGGGCGGGCGGGGGCGGCCCGCTGCCAGCAGCCTGTAGGACCTTGGCTAACGTGCGGCGGTGGGCTGGAGCCTGGCGTGAGGGAGGGGCCGCCGCTCGTGATGCAGGATGCTGTATCCCCGGTGCCGTGACAGGCGAGGCGCTCCCCTGCCCTGCGACGGGGAAGGAGGCGCCGGCAGAGCCGGACCCGCTCCCCTCCTCCCTCTCGGCCCCGGGGCGCGCTCCCTACCGAGCCGGGCGACGCGGCGCCGCACCAGGTGGGTGAGCTCGGCGGCCGCGCCGGGGGACGGAAACCCTGCGGCAGCCTGGGCTGGCCCTCGCGCAGCGGCAGCCTCCCCGAGCCGCTTCCATGAGCTGTTTCCCGGGAGGCAGGCGGGCTGGGCCCCGCGGGCAGCTCCCCCAGGAGGGCCGGTCAGGTTCAGGGGGAGCGGGGGCGGCCGCGGTGCTGGGCAAGGGTCGTCCTAGAGAAGTCTCCGACAGGGCAAAGCGCCGCGGGTCGCTTGTAGAGTTCTGGGGGAGCCCAGGCACCGACACCTGTGAGGTACTGGAGAGCGATGTGGTGGTGTTGCCAGTTGTGGCGGGGGGATTCTTATTGCCATAGCTGAGTGAAACTTCTGAATGACAAAAACATCCAGAAGTGCTAAAGGTTTTGAGAGGGAGGGGAACTTGTAAATTTTTCTTTTGAGGGAGGGAATAAAACACTTATTTCTGTAAGGAATTATGTTAGTTGACAGGTTATGTTAATTATGTTTAGTTGACAGGTGCAAGAGCTGTTTGGATAGATGGCTTAATCCTTTGGGTTACCTGATCTTTTACAGAGGAGTACTTTTTTTAAAGGAGAGATTTGCATTCACTGTGGGACTTTGAGAAATAATGAGGTGGTGACTGGGAGGAGGGAGGGCTGTTTGTGTACATGTGTACCAGGGATTTGTGGAACTTGTACTGTTTTGAGATCACCGTGTTAATGAATATGCTGAGCCAAAAAGATGCATTGACCCTAGGAATTAACAGAATTAGCAGCATTATTATGAGATTATTTTTCTTATTGGCAATTTTAAATTGGAGTTTTTAGTAAAAGTGACCGACAGTTTCATGTTGGCCCTTCAATGGTGATGATTACTAAATAGATTTTTTTTTTTTTTCCCTTCCTCTGTCCTGATCACTTAATCTCTGAACTGCTATGATCAGAGCTTTCAAAGACACTGTAAATGACCGCTGAATCCCAGGGCTGGGCTCTCAGTTTTTAGTGGTGAAAGTGCTGGAACAGTCTATCAGAAATCCTATGCTCCTTGGATTTTACCTTCTGGAGATCAAGATGAGTTCTGAATTTGATAAATTGTCCTGCATTCAGAATATAATAAAACTTGCCTAGTATTGCCAGCTTCCTCAAACCTTTCATTTTCACCCTTTTGCGTTCCCTAATTGGAACTACCTCACCCTGCAGGCTGTGCTCATGGCATACACTGTGCTTCTCTGGCCAGCACTAAACTCTGGTGTTTGCATTGCATTTCTTCCAAAGGCCGGTTCCATGCCTTTGCCCAGTTTGCTTTAGTCATTGAAATCCTGGCGGCGCCCACTTGATGTTGTTTGTAACTTGAAACAATTTCTCTCAGCAGAGCCCCAAGGCATGAGGATGGCCAGCCCTAAAGCCACAGGGCTCTCTTGGGAGGTCATTTGGCTTGCTATTGCTATCTGTGCTCATCTACAGGTAAGTAATGTTGTTGCTATTGTCATGCTTGGTCCTTTATCAGATGATCTTGTTTCACACTTGGAATTACCGTGTTGTTTTGGGGTTTTTTTTAAACTGCTGAAAGAACTGCACTGTAAATAAAAGGCTCCCAATGAGAAGGTTTTCCTTTCACTGAACTGAATTTCAATGACATCCGTGTGGGAAATGAATATTCTTTCTCTTCCCCATAATATTGTACCTGACTTTACTATATGGGGACCAAAGGGACATCTTGTCAGATGTGTAATGCCATGGGTCTTTCTAGGTGGCTCAGCTGCTCTGCCCCAATGAGGTTTAGCACCTGATGAATGTTAAGATACTGTAAGTGACAAGGGTTATATAAATACCTGAGTAGAAATATCTAAAACACTTGGAAATCACTGTTGGGAGAAGGGGGGATGGGGGGAGGAGGTGAAAGGGAAGGTGGTCCAAAGAGGACTTTGCTTCAAGTGTTCAGCGAATACAGGAACCACGGAGGAAAGCTATAGCTGCCAACTGATCTATTGCCTGACACATGAGCCCAATCAGTTCCAAGAAGTGAGTATTTCAAGAAATATGGTGTGCTGGCATGCAGCAGGGATGTTGTTATAGTATGTCATTCTCTATACTGATAGTTCTCACAGCACAAAACGTTTCAGGGATTCTTCAGTCTTAAATACACCCAAATCCAGAGATCCTCAGAAAAGGACAGATAAATAAACTGAATACTTTTTTTTTTTTTTCCAATAAATAGCATCATTTTTTGAAGTGTTGTAATATTTTTTTGTTTGTAGCATTGCAATGCTGTGAAATAGTGGTTTCAAACTGGAGCCTGGTGTGCTGGGCATTATATAAACATATATTGTGAACAATTCTGACTCAAAAGATAATTCAGCAGGCAAAAGTAAATTCAAAAGAAGTATGAAGAACTGAGGAGACTCTACTAGACAGCTGAGTAAGGGTGGATTTTGAAGTTTGAGGTAGTGGGAATGGGCTTCAACCCATCCCCAGTAGCACAGCTGAGTGAAGTATGTGCTATGAGCCACTTGGCAGCTACCCGTTGATGAACACCTCCTGTCTCTGTATTATGGTTGCAGCTAGTCATGAAAGTATACTGATTTGCTTGAGCAAAGGACTTGCCATTAAAGTAAAGATTATTAGATTCATATTAATTGTGCAGTAAAATGCAGTGCATTCAGCACATGTTGAAGCAGATGGGGCAATGGTGGGATCTTCTGCTTTTGCTCGCATATTTCTTATGCCAGAGCAAATATGTTACTGATTTACTGTTCCTGTTCAGCTTATATTTTGTGTGCAAGCAGTTGCATGATGCTGTAATAACGGACCCTATGAAACACTCATAAAGGAGTATGTAAAGTTCACTTAATAGTTCTCTTCAGCTCTGGAGCCCTCAACACAAAAAGGACATGGACCTGATGGAGCAGGTCCAGAGGAGGGCCACAAAAATGATTAGAGGGCTGGCAAATCTCTCCTACAAAGACATGCTGAGAGAGTTGGGGTCGTTCAGCATGAAGAAGAGAAGGTTCCAGGGAGACCTTTATAGCAGCCTTCCAACACCTGAAGGGGACCTACAAGAAAGCTGGGGAGGGCCTGTTTACAGTGGCATGTAGCAATAGGATGGGGGGCAATGTTTTTAAACTAGAGAAGGGTAGATTTAATTTGAACATTAGGAAGAAGTTCTTCATTATGAAGGTGGTGGAACACTGGAACAGGGTGTCGAGGGAGGTGGTGGAGGCCCCAGCCTGAGCAACCTGCCCCAGCTCTAGTTGAGGATGTCCCTGCTCACTGCAGGGGGGCTGGACTAGATGACCTTTAAAGGTCCCTTCCAACTATGATTCTAAGATGAGAAGTTCAGAGAAGGGAAATGTCAACTTTGTGTTTTGGCCTTTTGGTTACGAAGATGCCTTTTTCTTTTACAGTATTTTTCATGTTCTGGTGTTTTTTGTTGTTGTTGTTTTGTTTTGGTTTTTTTTTATATTATCCTTATTGTAGAGCTGGAACCAGTAGTGGCATAGTTTCCTCTTCACAAATGGTTTGGCATAGCTTCACTTGTCTCTTTATAATAAAAATAATCCAAACACATTGTAGTAATTAATAGGCTATTGTGAGCGGCTTTAAGAACATTTCAGTCCAGGTCAAATTTTTTTGTCTTGATTGTCCTTTAAAATGTTCTAATCTATTTAACATATTTGAGCCATTAGCACTTAACCTCAATCTTGTAGGAGGCCCTTATGATCCTAAGTTTTAGGTGTTTTATCACAATTTTAGGCACATTAAAGATATTTTATATTATTTAACATAACATTTTTGGTATCCAATAACCATTAATTCTTTAATTGGTTGCTTGGGGCCATACTATATGGACCACACACAGTCATTCTACCCTAATATTGTACCATAGCTTCCACTTGTGTTGTTTTTGGCTATTAAAGTGCTTATGTCTGGAGCTAATCAATTAGAAACAATTGGATGCTGGGCAAGGTCACAAGTCTATGTCATGTCACTTACGTGCAATTGATTAATTTCATCCTGCTTGAGGCAGGTACAGAATAAAGTAATGACCATTTAAAAAGAATGTGGTGGAAATGTGGTATGAATGTAACACAAAAAAAACTTTAACATGAGAAGTTGTGAAAAAGAGGTAGCTGTTACTGAGAAGAAATGAAAGTTAACTTGGGTTATAGAAGAACTTTCTGATTCTTCACAGCATGGCAACAAGCACAGCATGGTGTTCAGGTAGGTTCCAAACTGAACTCTGCCCTTACAGATATGCAGTGACTCAGGTTTGACTCTATGATTTTGTCAAGGTCAGATTAGTTGCTATACCAGTAGGTAAGTTAGATTTCATAGGATAACCCAGTGAATGGTTTACCACTGCACATTGCTGAGCTGCCTGTTCATTAAATCTGCTCTGTGACCAAGAGCAGTGGCATACATAGCTCAGGAGGCCATTGCTTGTGGGCAAGCCTTGGCTGTGTTCTTTTGCAGATGTAAAGCTTACCTTTACTGATGAGTGCCAGTATTAGTGAAATGAATCAAGCTACATTAGTCTAAAGCCAGTGGTAATCCCAGCAAATGATGTCTGTATGTTTTTCTTAAAAAAACCCAAAAAACCCTCCACCATCAAATGGTAGCAACGAAATGGAATAATTCATTGTTTCTAAAGATTTAAATGGTTAACCTATCCAAAGAAGTTACTGTATTCCACAGATATGTATTTGTGAACATAACTATATCTTTGGTTTTGAATGTATATTTATTGCTAACATAAAAGGCTCCTCATTTTTCTCACACAGTAGCAGGTGCACTATCAATGATTTTAGGAGATGGTTAAGCTAGCAAACAAAATAGAAGTATCCAAGTCCAATTTTGCTCGTTTTAAGTGATCTCTTGAGTATGTATGGCTCCACATTGGTAACTGAAAAGGCAGGATGCTCAGCGTGGCAACAAACTCTTCTTTAACCTTGTGATAACATTTTATTACACCATTCAGCTACCTGCTGTTGTATTTGTCACGACATGTATGTAAGACTGTATATCTCTATATTCTTACTACTGGACTGGCAGCAAGAAATGATGGCTATCAGACTCATACAAACAGATACATATCATTGAGAATTTTACACATGGATTCATGTTAGATTTATTCTCTGGTATTTATTTTCAAATGAGGAATATGCTGATATTTTCTTAGATTCCTACAGTCCAAATTAAACCCTCTACTAGTCAGTCCATTTCACTTCCAAAGACATTGGGATTGCTAATATCTGAGGAGGGAATAACAGCAAAGACACCATGTCTGGATATTTAAGAAGCATTAGCTCTGCATTTCTGTGGAAAGGAAAGTTTTGTAGGTCACATTCATTTGAGTTAACTGTTGGTTGCTCCCATGATTTATGTTTTTGCAGTCCCTGCCTGCATTTTTTTTTTTCCCTAACTATCTGTGATATTTTGGATATAAGGGATATACATGCTGAAAGCATTATCTTATTCAAAATGGTTCTGCTGTAACTAATCTGCTGAAAACTACCAACATAGTAAATGTCTTTGAGGTTGAGTTTTGCAAGGCCAAAAATCTGATGTCCATTATATGACATAGTGGACTTGGAGGCCATCTTTGTGGAAAACCTTTGGAATATTGTTTTACAGTCACTGAATGTATTCCACACTGATGTTCAGAAACTAGATTATGATCTACATGCCATAGAACAAGGAGGATTCTTATATCTCCAGTAGCTTTAATCAAAAATACCAGGATGAGATTTGCAAGTCCAGAGTTAAATCTCAAGCATGTTCCCTTTTTCATAGGCAGGTTGCAATTCTGCACTCATCTGGAGTTTTGCCATCAGCCTCAACAGGCCTGTGGTTTTATTATTAGTTTGAAGATTGAAATGCCTCTACTCTAGACAAATAACACTTTTGAGACACTGTAGAAGTGTTCTGACTTCAAATATCTATTGCTATTGACAAGGTTGTAACTCAGTGTCAGCATTACCAGAAAGCTCATGTAAGTTTCTGAACTTGCTTTGAATTTATGACTAATAGTGATTGCTCAGCCAGTGCTCATAGGATCTGAACTGCTATTACCCCCAATTTACAATCCAAAAGAGTTGAATTGCCAGAAAAAATGTGATGAATCTGTCTTGTGAGTTGAGACACAAAGTGTGTATGAGTACTTATTTTTTATAATATACTGAAAGTTTAAGTTAACTATGGGAGGTGACCAAGAGTGAAGGCATCCTTTTATTGTCTGATTTATTTGCTTGCCTTTTTTTTTTTTTTTTTAATGTATATTTTTATCATTATGATGATGAAGCTGCAAATTGCTGGTTCCAAAACTTGATTTCCAAGAGTCGACTGCTTTTAGAGAAGCCTCAAGTGTAGGGATGCTCTTTCACAACAGCCAGTGGCTTCTAATTTCTCTTTAAGCAGTAGTGAAGAAATGAAGGAATAGCTGTAGTATGATCTTTGGTTTTCGCAGTTACTAGAACACTTAGTCATTGATAATTACTCATTCAGGTCTGCTTGGTGCAGCTGGATCTTTCATATTCCTTACCAAATTTGGGCATAAATGACACTGAAGTGGCAATTTTGCACAGTGCACCAAATTCCATTCCTGCCTTTGCATCACAGAAAACGTACATGGTGGACTGTACTGAAATTCAAGTCCTTCTGCTATTCATTCAGTAATCATGATTTGGTCATCCAAAATACTGAGTTTTGCTTCAAAGGAATGTATACTTAAAAATCCGAGTCATATTATTTGCTTTTATTTCTAGAACCTGTAGGGCTCACATATTTATGTCTTTAGCTACAGTTTTTGGGCTTGAAGCTTTTATTAAAATAGTTCTTCATGCTCACCTGAATCCAGGAACTGGGGTTTAAGTAAACACCAAATATAAAATCACTTGCAATGGAGCAGTGAAATATATTAGTTTAAGTAATAGCAGGAGCAGATTTATAATTGTGCCTCTATCCTTGTGTTGTAAAGCTATGCAAGAAATCTTTGGGTGTGAGTTATATCATACTGTGCAAACGTACTTTACTGTAAAGTCGGTGTGGTTTTAGGATTTTATATAGCTGATAGTACTCATGATAAAGTCTTGTGGCTGTGTACAGTCCAACATGGTCTTACTTGAACAATTCCAGTGTAATTCTTATTATGCAAAATCTCTGTAAAACAGAGAGAGTTTGTGCATGGTGAAAGGAAGGGTTTGTTTTTGAAGTACAGTTTGCTAGTGAGCGCCACATTCCAGAAAGGACATGAGATATAGCCATGGCAACTCTGGAGAGACAACCAAGACCCACAAAGGAACTGTATAGCCCTGCAGTTCTGATATGCTCTCTGCACTCACATTATTGTCACTGATAGATAAATAATTCCTTTAGGTTTTGAAAGCATGCATATAATTTTCCCATAAGATGAGAACTTTTCTTGATATTAGCTGAAGTCTGTTGTCTGTCAAGTGCTCTTGAATTTAAGGTTCATATTTTCAAAATAGCCTCACTCCAACTTCCAGGAGGGAGTGCAGTCCTATGAACGCACTTTTTGATGACTGTCAGCTATGCAGGGCACTAAAATTAATGCAGATATAGCAGCATTTTCAAAGGGTTGTGTGATGCAGAACATGTGTTTTGATAACTTTAAGTAAGAGACATAAACTAAACACAAATACTGTTCAGTACTTGACTCTATTGGTAGAGCTTAGCTGGATTTTTTGAAATGGGTAACAAGGTAAATTTAAACTCATTGCATGGGAAATCTGCATTAGGTGCCTTAAGCACTTCCAAAAGTCTGGCTAAGCATTTGTCATCATATTTAGCCGATTAACCCAAAACTTTCACTCTTAAAAATCTTTGGAGAGAATAGGTTTCTGATGTGCAAAGTCTAATACCTGGGTGTGTAGATGATACTTGAGAAGAGCAAGTGCAAGCATCACGTGTTTGTGCAAGGAAGACAGTTTTTGAAAACTTGACCTAATATATCCCTTCCAGACAGCATATTACATAAACTGTTTAGGAACAATGTTATTTCTGTTTCTAATTTTATATTTATTAGATTTAACATCATTTTGGAGAGAAAACAAAAACAGTATTCTCAGTCTGTTTTGAGAAATGTGGTTTCCAAGAATTGTCAGTTTGTCATGCTTCTGGATGCACTAGAATCACCGTGAATACAAGTCAGTTCAACTAGATTGTGAAACAATATTAAAAATGCATTTATGATTGCAATTACTAGATTGTTGTTGTATGCTAACTGTTGTCATTTGTGCCACAGTGGGAGGTCCCAATTGGCTAATGATGCTGTTTTGTAGCATTAAGTGGAACAGTTGTTTGTATGTAGAAACATGTATCTCTGTATTTATGTAATGGGGTTTTTTTCTGTCATCAGGTGATTTGCCAAAAGTTGAGACTGCTTAAAATTTATAGGATACAGTTTCTTGTCAGTGCATGAAAGCAGATCAGGGTATCATTTATAGTGTGTATATGTGAAAGGACCTATAGAGGCTTACTCCATAGTAAATGCAGATGTAAAGAAGAGAGTTTTAGCTGTCTCATGTATCTCCTTTTAGTACCATAGAAGATGACACGGCACACCTGCACTGCCACAGAATGTTAAGAGATTGTGTTCTTTCAAGCTCTGTTTGGCAATAAATTTTTCCTAGGCTGCACCTTGCAGAAGCTCTGAGAAGGTTACAGAGACTGGCTTTATTCCCAGCTGGCTGATTAAGCAAGAAATTAACTGGCTCAAAAAAAAAAAAAAAAAAAAGAAAAAGAAAAAAAAAAAAAAAAAGAGTAAAAAAATCTGCTTCCCCCCCCTTTTTTTTTTCTTCCAATTTTCTACCTTGAATATGTGTCTGCTCCAGGCCGTCTACTGGCATGGAGAGATGTGAAAGGGCAATGCAAGTACTGGTTCTGATACATTCAGATTTCTCTTTTTGATGGGAGTTTTCCTTGATTTCCCAGCTATGGCAGCCTCTTGTTGCTGTAGCAGTGGTGTGGAAGCAGAAGGCTGAACAAGCCCAGTGGTCTCTGCAGATGTATAAGAACTGAAATATGCTAAAATACGATATGGCTTCCTCTCTTGAGAGTCTCCTTTTATTATATGTTTTCAAGGTCTCATTACTCATTTGGTGTTTTGTTTTCTTGAGTCTCCAAATAGTTTTAAACTGTTCCCTGGTTGACTAACATGGATGTTGGCTGAAAAAACAAATAGTGTAGCAGTGTCTTGAGTACTGGCTGCTTGGTAGATGATGCTCTAGTTGGAAACTGCCAGTTACATCCAACATATTACTGATTCTTTCAGCTGAAGTCATCAGTGCTTTTATTAGAGAGCAGAAGAGGGAATACATCAATCACCGTAGAGATTAATGGTTGGACTCGATGATCTTAAAGGTCTTTTCCAATCTAAATGATTCTATGATTCTGCGTGTTGTATATGCTATGGCAGGGATTTTACTGATGTCACTAACAGATAAGGCTGCTTGAACAGACTCTGTTCGGGTTTTTTTGTTTTGTTTTGTGTGGTTTTTTTGGGTTTTTGTTTTTTTTTTTTTTTTTTTGGTGGCCTGATTTTATAACTTTATTTATATGACTATAATGTGGTTTATGTGACTAACAATTACACTTTTCCTCTAGTCCAGTGATTCTTAGTTAAGTCTTTACATGCAACAGGCAGCTCAGAGCTTGCCAGCAGTTAACAGTGCATGTTGATTGGTAGAAAATGCTGTGAAGGGAAGGTGTAAAATGAAGCAAGTAGTATCATCCTTTTGCTGTGTGGGAAGGTCCACTATGTACTACTATATAGGCAAACCACAGCACGCTAAGAAAAGTAGGTGAGTCCAAAAAAGTATTCCAGGGAAGCACTGCACGTGATTGCTCTGTACATGCCCTTTGGGTGTCCAGTTGTGGCTACTGTGGAAGCTGATGGGCTAGATCAGTCCTTGGTCTGAAACAGTTCAGCTGGTCTTAGGCCATTTTGATGTTCCTTGGGACACTTGAGCATTGTTGGACTAGAAATTAGAACCAATCCTAGACCTACTGTCATTTATGACCCATTACTTAAACTAACAATGAAATATATTCTCCAGACTGCAGGTGTATCTGGAGGTATGTCCTGGATGCATAAAAACTTGCTCAAAACCTACATAGGTGGAAATTTTAAAGTATGCAAGGAAATTTGAATCATCATGGTTAATTGCTGGAGTAGTTTCTTGTTTTTAAACAAACACTACTATTTCCTTGAGCAAGATAAATAGCAAAATGGCTTCTGATATTTTACTAAATAAGGCTTGGCTTAAATTCCACTTCCATTGTGGTCAGTCCTTCTGTAGGACCCATGTATTCCAGACATTTTCCCTGCATGAGTGAGCTCTTGCCTTTACCCCAGCGTGAAACTGCGCACCCGAATGCTTTTCCCATTTCCTCTTCTTACCTCTTTCAGTTAAATTTAGAACACAATAGATTGGCTAAAACTATAAGAAAACCTCCAGAATGCCATCTTAACTTATGGGTTTTTTACTATGCAGCTGTTTATCTTCTGCTAAGAGGAAACTATAAATGTATTTTTAATGCCAGGAGCTGGGCTTAAAATGCCATTACTTATCCAGTGGGAATAGATTTGAAAATTAGTAAGCAATTAGATCAGTAGGCAAATACATTTTACTTAACGTTGCAGGTCTCATGGGACTTTCAAATATCCTGCTAGCATCACCTGTTCTTAACTTGCAACCTTTTAAATCTTTACCTAGTCTCAAACAGCAGTGCTATTTTGAAAGGGAAAATTTTATGTATATTTTTAATTTTTACTTATGAGCTGAATTGTAGTTTAAAAAAACCCAACAAACTTGCATGGTTTCTCCAAGGGCAACAGAGATGTACTGGGAACGCTAAGCTTTTCTTGGAGAAAATTTCTTCCTGTAGATAACCATCTTGAGAAGGGCCTTAGCCGGGATAACAGAACATGTGGGTCTTGTTCTGATCTTTTGAACTTGCTTGAATTATGTCCTTAGCAAACACCAATGATTTATTTGTTTATAATTGCTTATTTTTCTTGCTGAATTTAGACCTCTGTGAGCCATCTGTCATATGTCACATAGAAGCCACTATTTAGAAATGGGGAAGATGTACGAATTGCAGACTTCCTTTTTTATTATTTCAAATGTTAAGGCCAGTCCTTGAGAACACTGAAGAAAAGACCTTGCCCTCTTCAACTATACTATAGGAGTGTCCTGTTGTTCCTACCCTGCCAGAAGTTCACACTGAATCAGTGGTAGTATCAGGACTCTTACCCTAGACTCTCTGAAACCTCAGTCCTGAAAAAGATCCAGGCTGGGGAACCATGTGGACTTCATTAGGTTGCTGTGCCACAAGTGAGACCTTATTTTGTAAAATTCAGGCTTTCTACTTCAACAGTAGAACATTCTACACTAGAGTAACAGTGCCAGTGAGGTCTGCCGGCACTTTGCCTGAGACATCGGCAGTGGGAGTTTTTCTTGTGTAAAACCTGCCCATAGGAAACACACTGAGGCTGAATTTAATTAGTGCTAACTAGTTGATTACCATATTTCCTGTTGTGTGGTGTGAATTATTTCATCTCTTCATGTATCTGCTAAGGACAGATGGCATTTAAAGCTGTGTCTGCAGCTGTTTGTTTTCCTGAGAACTGTCTGTATTTATCCCTCTGGAAAAAAGCAGAGATAATAATAATAATAAAAAAGGATAATTTGCCTGTTGCTTATAAACCTTGCAAAATTTGAAGTGATTTCCATTTTTTACATGTCACTTTTTTATTGTGTGTCATTGAAGACCATTTTATCAGGTGTTCCAGACCATCCCTGTTAGCAGGAATTTCTCCATACTACTGCAGAGGGAAACATCAAAACCAGTCCTTAGAGCATATACAGTATTTTTCAGGAGAACTCAAGCAGGATGTGGAAATGCACTTTTTAAAAATTGATGTGACTTTTTGCCTGATTTACTATATTCAGAAGATCCCTTTGAACCTTTTAAGGGGTTGCACGCTGCAGTGGAGAGTGCAGTTCTGCTAATGAAAATAAAGGAAAACACAAGCACACCATAAGGAAGATAGTTGATTTCTACATGTAGCATTTTGTCTGTGCATATGAAAATTGACATCATGGTGTTGGAATGTTGACCGTGTTTTGCATTTTGCTAGCTGCTCTTACTGGAAAGCATGTGTTTCAAAGGGAGTTTTCAATTTTTATAAGTCTTTGCCTCCATAATAGCCTAGTCTTATTTTGAATGTAGACTTCAGCTATGAATAAAATTTAACTCATGAAGTAAGAGATTCCTTTGGCACAAAATGTGAATGAATTATGCAGACATTAAGCAGTAATGTATTTGTCTGGATCAGTATAGTCAATACCTTTAGATTCACAGGTATCACAGGGTGTCAGGGGTTGGAAGGGACCTTGGAGATCTTTGAGTCCAACCCCCCTGCCAGAGCAG
>JANIJG010006202.1:0-11095 GCA_024611175.1 Megaceryle torquata
TGTCGCGCAGCACCTTGCGGTGGCGCTTGGCGCCGCCCTTGCCGAGCCCCTTCCCGCCCTTGCCTCTGCCAGACATACTGCCGATCAGCGCCTGTTCCGAGCTGTGAGCTGCAGCCGCCGGCGCCGCGGGCTTTATGCGATGGAGGCCGACCTGGTTGGGAGCAGGGGCGGGCACAGCTGGCGAGGGCGGGGCCTGGGCTGCTTTTCCTTATGCAGGCTGGGCGAGGAGGGGCCTTCGCTCTCCGCTGCGGTCGGGCAGTTCCCTGGGGCCCCGCTTACCTTACCGCGCCGGGCCCCGCCTCTGCCTGCGCCTCGCTGGCCGTCCCCCACCCCCGGCCTCCCTGAAGCGCCGTTTCCCGGCGTCTTCCCTTCCGAGCGAGTCGGCGGCGCACAGACCGTCCGCCTCCGAGGGGCCGAACGCGCCCCTTCCTAGGGAGCCTGTGGCCTTGCGATCCCCGCGGACCCATTTTAAAGTTATGATTTCCTTCTCTCAATAGCGCTAAGGTCACCTGCTGTAAAGACTTAATTGTTATTCTTAATCATCTTCTAAATATAAAAACTGACTGACAAGCCATGTCTCTAGCTTTATGCTAATATTTGGTTTGTGCTATGAATCATCACGAAAATTATGCCTTCGCTTCAAACTAGAAATAAGCAAATATTTTTTCCTGGAAGCTGGCTATACCTGGCTCAGACCATAGCTACAGTGGTGAGCTTGCAAAAAGATTTTTCAGCATGGAACTGAAGGCAGCCCTTTGTTTTCTAACCTGTGCCTGCATTGTTGCTTCATAATAAGGTGCAGATATCCTGGTCATATTCATAAAGCATTACATTACCATTGAGATCACCACTAAGTAGATGAAGTGTAGTCGTGCATGTCAAATGCAGGACAAGAATGGTTACATCAGCTATGTGCATGTGTACCTTCCTGTTTTCAAAGGTCTGACATCATTCTGAGTGGACAGATACTCTTTCTTTCATGTATATATGGTTTTCTTTCACCGGTGTACACTGCCAGTGGCAATATTTCTCTTTGTTATTTTGGTATGGCTTCATGACTGAAAGTCAATCATCATGACTGTTAAATCCATGCCTCATTTCTACTGGCTCTCCTTGCAGTCAGTCCTTCTTGTTGTAACTCAGGGTCCACTGTGGCTATGAGATTAGCCTAATTCCAGTAAGGAGAGTTTTCCTGTTCTCATAATGGCTGAATATCCACATCATTATCCACTCAGTGATGGAGGAGAGATCATTTCAAGATCAAGGGCTCAGGGAGATGTTTGTGAACTCTGACAACCCTTTGTCTCACTGATATTGCCATTTGCTTCCACCTTGGTCACAGTGACTCCAGAAGGCCAGGTCTGTGTGAGTAATAGGATCTAAAGGTATAATGTTGAGGTAATTCTTTCCCAGCATCTTTCAGCTCTGATATGTTATATAGTAATGTCTCTGCCTGGCCCTGAAAACTCATGATTTCTTTTTCTTTGGTCTTTCAAATGACTTGTCATTCTCTATGCTTCAGATATATTACTTTAGCCTCTCTGTAGCTACAAGAATGGGGGTTCGGTTCACTCTCTTTGCTGGTTTCCGCATTGTCTTGCTTCATCAACACCATAAAAAGCACACTCTCCAGCACCATTTTGTAACATGCACTGAGGACACTTAACTGTATATACATTTGATTTTTCTCTGTGAAAGGGATACAATCCATGTAGCATCCATGTTCATCGACCCATTTGTCTACCTATCACTCCACTGTACCTATTTTTCAACCTTTTATAATTTGTCATTCTAAACCCACATCCTAAAGCATGAAAAAGGAGAGATATGTGCAGAGAAACCAACCAATAAAGACACAGGAGAAAATTCCATCCAAAGCTTTCCAACAAAAAGACATTCCTCCTTACTCAGTGAGTCCTGGCCTACAAATCAGTAGGACCTAAGGCATCATTTTGATGAGGTATCAGTTATTGCTCTAACACACTTTTTTTGCTCACCTCTGTCACAGATGGGATATTGGCCCAGGTGGAAGTTACCTGTGAATTACTCAGTTCTTCCAGATCATAAGTGTCTGTCCAGAATGCAACTCAAAGGGCAGCACAATCTCAAGGCTGTCCCCCTCATTACCCATTAATTTCTTACCACTTACAGATCCATGCTGATATTCCTAACTGCAGAAACTAGTTCTACCACTACACTCTGTCTTCTTCCAGACTTGTGGCTTGTGTGTTTCAGATGCTAGCCCAATAGATTTAGTGTTGTCAACACTGAAGCAACCATAACCAGGTCACCCTGTTACCCTAGGGAGAAGGTGGTGGGGAAAAAACAAAACAAAACAATAAAACAACAGCAAAGCCGCAGAGCTAAGACCTTTCACCACGTTAGAAGAAAAGGCATATGTCGTAAAATGAAAAGAAAGGAAAAACTAAAACTGAACAGTTTTCAAGTTTATTAACCCCTTTTTTTTCATTAGCATCAAATGCAAATGAACATACCTGGACTCACCCAATGATGTGGCTGACATCAACCCTTGAAAGCCTTTTAATGTACTCAAGCATGTCAAGGCCTGTTTTCTTCTCAAGAGTTAATAAAACATTTTACAGAACTTAAATTTTGGTCCTTTATTTTCTTTAGTGTTGTTTTGGGGTTTTGTTTTTGTTTGTTCCTCAAGAAAGATGTTTCTATAAATGAATGTGCATTAGATCTGGACAATTAATATCAGAATTACTCAAATGTTTACCTTGCTGATCAACATGTCTTTTTCTTATCATCCTTTTATTTTTTGCTACCATCTCCTACTGCAATTTGGCTAAACCCAAAACCCCAGATGGTTTCTCTTTACTTCCCACCTCTGTATAGCTGGGCACACATTGATCCCTGCTCCTATCTGCTCTGTGCTGGCCTTAGGCTAGTTTTGTTAACCATATAACTAAATGTAAGATGTTAGAAACTATTAACCTCAAATAGCACATAAAAGTTAAACATGTTATTCTTTGCCTTATTTCATGCATTAATCAACCAAAACTTGATTGCATTTTCAGTGTCCAAAGGACCAAAAAAATCCAACTATGTCAGGAAGACCCAGATTTAGAGTTAAAACAATTATTATGGAGGTCCTTCTTTCTGGGACAAGATCATAGAAGTCAGGTTGCTGGAAAAATAGGTGAAATACATGTTTCTTGAATGTGCCCATACTGTATACACTTATGCTTATGAGCCTGTGAAGCCAGATTCCTGACTTTCTAACTGTTTGGTAGCAGGAGTGCTGAGTGACTGGCCTAAACTGTAAATTGTGAAAGAATCTGTGCATCAGCCAGACGTTCCAGTGCCCTTGGTAGTCTGGATGACATACTAACAAGAGACAGTGTCACTCTGTCACCAGCTCATGGACTGCACAGCTACAAAGCATGTACTGTAAAAAAACCCATAAGCTAGAGCACAGCACTCTTACACACTGAACAACTCTTCAAAACTACGTTCGCTTCTATGGGAAGAGAGACAGCCTATACTGCTGGCGTCCAGGTGCTATTTTGTGATGCTCCTGTTCTAGAAAGATCACACAAACAGCCTTATCTGAAGCCAATACCTGCTTCACCCCCACACTTCCGAGGAGAACCAGCAAGGCAGCATCACTTAATGAGAGCACCTTTATATGGTGTGTGACACAGTGTTTCGGCTCTCATCGATGGCATAAGTCCAGCCTATGCAGTGTCTGGATGCCACTATCACTGCCTGTGTGGCAAAAAAAAAAGGGTTGCCTGCTAATCCAAATGCACATTGAAGCCTACACCTTGAAGCCTATACCTTTCAAGAAGGATGGAGACACACTTTTTCAGCAATGCCCAGTGATAGGACAAGGGGCAGCAGGCACAAACTGGACCATAGTAAGTTCCATATAAATGTGAGGAGGAACATCTTTCCTGTGAGGGTGAAAAAGTACTGGAAGAGGCTGCCTGGGGAGGTTGTGAAGTCTCCTGCTCTGGAGATACTAAAAACTGGCCTGGATGCAATCCTGTGCAATGTGTTCTAGGCAAACCTGCTTTGGTGAGGCCCTTGGATTAGATGATCTTTAGAGGTCCCTTCCAACTCCACTGATTCCACAATTCTGTGTGATTCTGTGATTTTGTCACATCAGCACCTGTGGTGTCACCAGCCAGGGAAACGACAGGTTGCATATCACTTGTGCATGCACTACATGCCCAAGGGCACTTTGTTCCTCCACAGGTACCAAACATGGCTCTGGGTGGTGGGGGCATGTGGATTAGTTTCATTGCTCCCTCCCCCTTACCAGCATTCAGAGGGAGCACTGACAGACAAATTAGAAAGAGTGGAGGACAGAAAGCACACAGAAATGCTGGGGTGTTGTGGGGAGCAATAGTGAGTTACTCAGCTTTGCTCTATGTGGGCTGTTCACTTCTCTGAACATCCAGGCTTCAGTGCTGACAAGGTCAATGGTCACAGCAGCCCACTAAACCCCCTTCCCTCCTCCAAGGGAAATAAAAAGGGGAAGAGGGAAAGAGACTTATTGAATAGAAAACAAAGAAACCATCACCACCAAAAATCCCCACAAAAACACACAAAACCCCCACCAAACAAACAAAAAAACTAGAAGAGCTTTAATGAAAATAATAAAAATTTAATATATACACATATATTGAATGCAACCTTCCCCCTCTCATTTCCCGTCCATCCCAGTCTGTCAGTCCTGCAACCGTGTCAGTCCGTGTTGTGTCCCACCCCTCCACCGCCATGGCAATCACTGACACCACAGATGCTGTGGAGCAGGCACTGGGGAAGTCCCAGACTGGACCCTTCAGCAGACCGGAAACGGATTTTAGAGCTGGATTTTGGAACTGGATTTAGAAACACACGGATCGGGATTGAAGGCAGAAGGGGCAGAGTCTTCCTCGGATGCCCACTGAAGAAGAGAGCTTGGTACTCATGATCCCTCAGCTTTATACTGAATATGACGTATATGAAATGGAATGCTTTCTTGGTCAGTTCAGGGTCACCTGTCCTGGCCACTCCTCCCCACAGGTACAGCCTTTTACTTTCTGCACCCCCAATGTGATACCCAAGATCCAGCAGTGGCCTTGGTCTGCACACCAATCCTTGGCTTGCACTCTAAACATGGGGAGTTATCACTGCCAGCAGCAGACACTGTCTGGGAAAACAGGCTGCTGACTTCAGACAGTGCAGTTACTTAAAAGAGCCTGCGCTGAATATTAAAATCGCTAAACAAAATTGATCTGTTCTAACTCAAACCAGGGCAGATGAAGAGACAGTGAAAAAGGACTGAAAGGTCTGAAAGGACAGTGTGGTGGCACCCTTCCTTGGTGAAATTCCCTACTAAATGCAGGTGAAAGAGAGGCACTGTTGATTCAGGCAACAATTTCTTGCCAGTGTGGTCTAGAAGACAGTTTGTCAAGTGCCTTAGGTTATTTTAAGAAGACCAAAATACTTAAAAACATAAATTCTGTTCTTTGACATCTGACAGACAGTGAGGATCTTTTATTTGCCTGTGTGTTAGAAAAGTACAAATGTTTTAACCCAGTAAACTCCCATACAATAGAGAACAAAGTGTGTCTTTTCTCCTCATTAGCTGTTCTGGGAAGCTTATTGTCCTCGAGTTTTTTGCTGTTTTTTTGGGGTTTTTTTGTTTTTTGTTTTTTTTTTCTTTCCCAGGAAGGGCATCCTTTCCAGTCCTTATTAAATATGGACATATCCAGGTTTTGTACTATAGGTTTTCAATTCCCAAATGACAGATCATGGCAATGATGAAGGGAGACTGTAACAGGTGCCCCAACCCCTAACCAAGAGTACAGGAGGAGTATGCAACATTCCAAGAATCTGAGTCTGCAGGGACAATCATCTGTTGCCCTACCCTGGGTCCTGCCCACTAGAGATGCTCAGCCATACACAAGGTTTAAAAGGCCTTGTGCAGCCTCACTACACTTAGAAGTCTTAGCAGCAGCAACATTAGAATTATGTAGACAGAGACTTGTTTGCTGAGCTGCAATGAGTTTGTAGTTCAGTAGGTACCACTTCAAAATTGTTTAGCTGATGTTTAAAAGCTGTTAAACAGTGCTGGCTGGTTGGATCACATGAGTTATTATATTTGTAACTCATCACTGAGGGCAAGCAAGGCATGGGTGTAACACTGTAATAGGAGTGTAATCACAGTTGCAGGGAGTACTTCCACCTCTTTCCTGTGAAACACTATAGCAGGAGTGCAGCACATAATGTAAAATCCCTCACCTAAATTTCTCTGGAAATTGTGACTTGAAGGAAGGAGAAGGGCTGGGGTACACAGACATATCAGCTGTACTTTCTCCAGCTCTCTAAGAATGACTGACCACAGGACTTACCTACAGCAGGTAGGGCACCCCATTAGCCACATTCATGTGGCTAGCTCTCATGCTAATGCTTCCTAAGAAAATTGCTTGAGAAGAACAACTACTGTGCTACCTCTTATTATTGCAGACGTACCTAAATATAACTGAGAGCTCATTTTCTTAGGAACAAGTGCTGACAGGTCCTAAAATGGAGATGGGAATGTTTGATAGCTCTCAGGTGCAGTGCCAGCCCTTGGCTGTGGTTCACAAGTCTCCTTGCTTATGCCAAGAGGTCTTAATAGATAACTGCAAAAGTTGAACAGACGTGGCTATTTGAAGGAAAGTGACTTGCAGGGTTCAGATTGCAATCTTGTACAGGTTTGTGATGTAGTGTGACTTGCTAGGGTGCCCATGAGGTGAGAATTGAAGTAATTCAGATGTAGCAGACATTATAATGATACTCTCCCCAAAAGTATATCTGAGGATCCTGATAGCATCCTCCTCCGCTTTTAATGAATAATGAAACCTACCCCCCTCCAGTCTCATTAGGAAAAGCCAAACTGCATGTCAGAGTCTATACGGTACCCTCTTCATAAAGTCTTTCTACAATATCTTATACCTAAACCAGGATTATTTCAATTTCTTATTTACTCAGATGGAGGTGAAATTGCCATTACTGCCTTTTATATATCCTTTCACCACATTTTTTTCTTTGCCTGAGTACACCTGTCCATTCCTTCTAAACAATCTCCTCTTACTGCAGAGCAAACTCTTTTAAAAATGGCCAAATGCACCTTAACTTTCAAAAATTGCTCCTGCATCTATTTTTTCATGTACAGAAAAAAATACTTGTTCCAAGCAGCACTTCTACACAGCTAAATCTAATATCTTTACTGCAAAACTATGAAAAAGAAAGATCAGTGCTTTTCTCAGTGTCATGAAATTTCTGAAGTTAATTCAGTTTATATTTTTCTTTTCCTTTTTTTAAATTTATTTACAAATGCATATAGGATATATGCTTAAAATGATGTATTTATTTCACTTTAGTAATTTGTGAAGGTGTATCTTCAGTACTCACACCTACACCAATTTATTTCATTCCTATGTCCTTATTATATGTTCCATAAGTCTTACAAACAAAACCTTGAAAGTCCCCATTTGATTAGCCTTTCTCTCAATTATTTTACTGTTGAAGCATTACAAAACTCAGGTGCACTTTTCCTAAAACCTTTTTTCTCCTATTTTTTTTTTTTCTTCTAGAGCTTACAATTTTTCCCTTCATTGCATTTATTTATTATTTCATATTCACTGAAACGCAATTTTACATCAAACTGTTTGCACGTTATATACACATCCGGTATTTACAAAACAGCCATTGTAAATTAAACAATTAGGTGGAAATAGCATTATACTTACCCAAAACTACCTATTCATACAATCTGAAATTCTGCTTGCTAATACGTACTTAAATACTGAATTCACATTATATATTGTATATGGTAATAGCAAAGGAAATCAGAGGGCTGGTGTGAACTGTAGTCTTTGTGATTCTTAAATAATTACAAAGGGCAATGATTAATAAACTTGTTTATAATCAGGTACAGATTAATGAAGTACTATTCCAGAGCTCTGCTCTGTTCAACATATTACATCATATCCCACCAAATATCAATATTTATTGAATTCTTCCTTGTTCTTGAGGAATGACCTATGGCCTACCTCTCCCCTTTCTAAAACTGAGGTTATCACAAAGTGGTGTGGTTTTGTCCTGAAAGCATTTCCTCATTTCAGTACTAGCTATAAAATGCAAAAGTAAGAAATAGGTGGATTTTATTTACAGTGGGAATAGGATTCAGAAATGGCATTAGATAAACCTTTGTGTAGATACACTGTGTGAGATATGTAAAAAAAGAAGCCAAATATGGTTTAAAATTCTACTACTATTAAAGCAAATACATAATGAGATAATGCTCCCTGAGGAGGAAAAGCACAAATACTAAACTGCTACAGTAGTTCTCGCATATGTTAAATTACTAGAGACAAAATTTCAGTAAATATCACCAGAAGGTTAAGAGCTTGCTTTCTTTTACAAAGCTGCAATTTTGTAACATTAGATATCAAAAGACTTTCCTTGAAAGTGACATGCAACGTGAAAAAGCAATTTGATTTACTTAATAATTGGTATAGAAATTCATATGGAAAACAAACAAAAGAAAGAAATCACCCAATACAAGAAAGCAGGACAAGTTTGCCTCCCTTCTACTGAAATTCCAGGAAGACAAAACAAAACAACTGTATGTTCAAAAAACTCCAAATATTAACAAATTGCTTATAGGTCTATAAAAAGTGCAATGGGAGGTTGTACAAGACACTATTTCACTACACTTCAGCGTTTTAGGAGGTAAAACACATGGTCAAAGGAACCGGTTCTTAATCCATATTCAGAGCTGAAAGAGGAGTTTGTGTTACTTCCTCCTCTTCAAAATCACTTTAAATTGTCAAAATAGCTTTAAATCAGTAGATTTCAACTTTGACCCCAAGAAAACCCTCTAAAGAATCAGACCGAGATGTTGCTGTAACATTTATGTCAAAAGGAAATTTTTAATTTGCAAGGAAAAACAAAAGTTTCTCTCTTCTCAGGTCTCTCCAGCAGCAGCACACGGGATTTATCGCCTCTCCTTTAACTCAGTTCGTCTGTTTGTGGCTAGAAACTCTCCCGAACGCAAGTACCTGCTCTTCTCCTTCCTCACGGGGGAAATGGGGCGATTTGGTGGCAGAAATTCCGAAGAAAATACACTTTTGTTAGTCCAAAGAAACACAAATCGAGCACACCGAAAGGCTCCCCAGCCGTGCAGCGGGGCGGGCTCTGCAACGCACCAATCACCGCGCGGCTCCTCTCTAAAAATACGAGCATCTGACCCGCGCCAGCCCAATTGTGTTCGCCTGCTCCGCAGAGGACGCTGCCGCGATGTCCGAGACCGCTCCCGCCGCCGCCCCCGATATGCCCGCGCCTGGCACCAAGGCAGCCACCAAGAAGCCGAAGAAAGCAGCGGGCGGCTCTAAAGCCCGCAAGCCCGCGGGCCCCAGCGTTACTGAGTTGATCACCAAGGCCGTGTCCGCTTCTAAAGAGCGCAAGGGGCTCTCGCTCGCCGCGCTCAAGAAGGCGCTGGCCGCCGGCGGCTACGATGTGGAGAAGAACAACAGCCGCATCAAGCTGGGGCTCAAGAGCCTTGTCAGCAAGGGCACCCTGGTGCAGACCAAGGGCACCGGCGCCTCCGGCTCCTTCCGTCTCAACAAGAAGCCTGGAGAAGTGAAGGAAAAGGCCCCCAAGAAGCGGGCAGCCGCAGCCAAGCCCAAGAAGCCGGCGGCCAAGAAGCCCGCCAGCGCCGCTAAGAAGTCCAAGAAAGCAGCGGCCGTGAAGAAGAGCCCCAAGAAAGCCAAAAAGCCGGCGGCCTCTGCGGCCAAAAAGGCTGCTAAGAGCCCTAAGAAAGCGGCCAAGGCAGGCCGCCCTAAAAAAGCAGCGAAGAGCCCGGCTAAGGCGAAGGCGGTGAAGCCCAAGGCAGCTAAGCCTAAGGCGGCCAAGCCGAAAGCAGCTAAGGCGAAGAAGGCGGCGCCCAAGAAAAAGTAAATGATACTAGAAGAGTTCTGCTTTACATATTTTCTTATCCAACGGCTCTTTTAAGAGCCACCCACACTTTCCTAAAGGAGCTGAGGCACCGAGGTCGTCAGTAACCTGCATCAAGGATCCAGTAATTTCGTAAGTTGTCAGAGGTCAATTGTTTTTTTTTTTTCTCCTCTACGATTATAGAGAGTAACGATAACAACGAGCATGATATAACCCGGCGGCTTTAGGGAAGTGTAGACTTTAGTAATTTTTCTTGATGCGTAATTGATTTGTCTACGAGGAAACAAAGTTTTATAATCATTTGATAAAAGTCGGATGTATGTTTCTGCTAAGAATATATTTTCTAAGAAAACTGGTGCAATTGCCAGGCACGCTACTACTGAGCCATGTCTAACCTATTGTATTATTTCTCTTAAGTGTCTCCTTTAAATTGTTTTGTCCCTCCTGGTGGAGGAGGGGAGGGTTTCTTTACTGACCCCTGCATAGCCTGGAGCTCTCCCATTCCTTTTGTTCCGGAGGAGAAAGAGCTTTAAATATTGAAAAAGCCCGCCCTGACCAAGGATTGGCCAGCGTAGAGTCAAGCCCGCTGCCCTTTCCCCCCCTTCCCCGAAGACGATTACGCCTTGTATCGATGGTGCTGTTTCAACTACTCTCGGAGAAGAAAAACGCGGAAAAGGGGGGAGGGAGGGGAGTTCTCGCCGAAATAGTATTCCCATGTTCTCTGGCTTACAAACTGAACGAAAAGTATTCCACACAGGGAAGAATGTGAGGACACCTTAGCAGGGCTTTTGTTTTATCAAAAATATGGAAAGCGTTGCTAGTATCACCAAGCCAAAAATAGTTAATAAAAATGGACAAAACAAGACGAAACATGGGTTGAGTAATTAATATAAAACGGCATAACTATAGCATGGATAACAGCTCTTATTATGATTTTGTGGGTGGCTCTGAAAAGAGCCTATGATTTTTTTTTCTCCAGAAGAGAAAACGTGCTCCCCTTCCCTTGTGTTCACTTGGCTTTCGCCTTGTGGCTGTCAGTCTTCTTGGGCAGCAGCACAGCCTGGATGTTGGGCAGCACTCCGCCCTGCGCGATGGTCACCTTGCCCAGCAGCTTGTTGAGCTCCTCGTCGTTGCG
>JANIJG010006205.1:0-66965 GCA_024611175.1 Megaceryle torquata
TTTCCTTTCCTTTCCTTTCCTTTCCTTCCTTCCTTCCTTCCTTCCTCTCTCTCTTTCTTTCTCTCTTTCTCTCTCTCTCTCTCTTTTTCTTTCTCTCTTTCTCTGTTTCTCTCTCTCTTTATCTCTTTCTCTCTCTCTTTCTCTCTTTCTCTCCTTTCTCTCTTTCTTTCTCTCTCTCTCTCTCTCTCTTTCTCAGGCTGCTAAGAAAGTATGTAAAGCTCAAGCAAGAGAAACTGCTCCAAGTACCTGCTGGTTTCTGGAGTTTGGCAAGTTAAAGAGGGGAGAGACACTGGTCCTTCGGCTGTTGCTGCAGACACCATAGGTGTGATTTCTGGACCTGGAAGCATTTACACAAGGGCTAGATTTCACAGCCCATTTCCCAGGATTTCACATCCTTAGGAGCCAGGCTGCTCTGCACTCTTTTCTTTGGGCCACAAATACCACCTCAAATGAAGATATGTATGAGTGGTCAGGATGGAAATGACCCCAGGAGGCTGAATGCTGAGTGAGCTGGCATTAATTCCCCAGGGGCATTTCTAGGTGGCCAAGTAAATTATGCACAGAGCTACTGGAGAGAGCCCAGCAAAGAACCACGAAGTTGATGAAGGGACTGGGGCATCTGACATGTAAGGAAAGGCTAAGAGAGTGGGGACTGCTCAGCCTGAAGAAAAGAAGGCTCAGGAGGTATCTTATCAATGTATATAAATATATGAAGAGAGGATGCAAAGAGGGTAGAGCCAGGCTCGTTTCAGTGACAGAACCAGAGGCAATGGACACAAACTGAAACACAGGAGGTTTCTTCTGAACGTCAGGAAACACTTTTTTACTGTAAGGGTGACAAGTACTGACACAGGCTTCCCAGGGAGGTTGTGGAATCTCCATCTGTGGAGATACTCAAAAGCCGTTTGGACATGGTCCTTTGCAATCATCTCTAGGTGACCCTGCTGGAGCCGGAGGGGTTGGACCAGATGACCTCTAGAGGTCCCTTCCAACCTTGACTATTCTGTGATTGTGTGTATGATTCTGTGTGAAAATGAACAGCCTGAGGCTTTGCACCTTCTCTGTTCAGCCACATCCTATATGCTTCAAATGCTTGCTGGCCTCTGGGCATCCCACCAGGCAGGGCCCCTGGCCAAGCTCTGCTGGGGCAAGCTGGTGTGGATTACAGGCACAACCACCCTCCTCTGGCCTTACAACTGTCTACAGGGGAGGAAGATCTCTGCTGTTATTTGCTGGGTGTTGGAGCCTAATGTCCAGGGTATGACCAGTGGAGAGTGGAATAAAACTGTCCATAAGCATTGTCGGCAAGTGAGGCTGCTCCACTGAGTGAAGGGAGAGGTGTTTGATTGTTGAACAGCAGTGGCATTTATAAACAAACTCCACAAATACAGGTACTGATGCAATGTCTCCACAGGAGATTCTGCCTGCCGAGTCGCCATGCCCAGCCACGGTTGCCCACACTACCTGGGGAGCTGGGCGAGGTGCTGCAAACCCTACACAAGTCCCTCGTGTAAGCCCCAGGAAGGTCAGGCACTCCTCAGAGCAGCTCTCCCTCCCCACTCCCATCCTGCCTACATTCACCAAGGCCCCAGTTTTGGCTCCTGTGTGGCCTTGGGCCCTTTGCCACCCTTCCCCACCATGGCACACGGGCTTCAATGAGGCCATCACCACTCCTGGGCAGGAGGCTGGTGGGGAGGCCATCAGTGGGGCAGCTGTCAGGTTTGGGTTTGACACAATTCAGGGCTCAGACAGCCATGCTGAAAATGCTGACTCTTGGGGTGGTCATGGCACAAAACAGCTGTGCAGCAGAGCTTGGGTCCAAATCCATGGGATTAAACCTTGAGCTGACTGAAATGGCCACGCTTGTAATGCAGCATTTCTGGCCACGAGAATCAACCACCCATCACATCTGGGTCTGGCTGGGACCTGCTGGCTGAGCAGGGACTATCTGGGCATTCTAGGGCAGCGAAGGACAACTTTGAGAAGTCCTGAAAGGGAGCCTGGCCTGTGCCTCAGTGTAGGGGGGAGGAGGGATGGAAGGAGGGGGCCAGGACTGCCATCCAGAGGTCCAGGCTGATGTGAGGTTTCGCAGCGGGGAAAGCAAGCTCAGGCTGCAGGGCGTCACTGCACTGCCTTAGGTACAATTGTCCTTAGTGCTCAGCCCTGGGAGCACATGCTGCTCCCAGGTGCTTGCATTTTCCCTCCAGAAATGTGGGCAGTCATTCCCTGACGAGGAAATAAGCGCCAGGGTCGCAGCTTCACCTTGAAACCATAAAGAAGGGCTTGCAGAGTTGCAGGTGCTCGGGGAGGTCCCATCCCAGGGGAGGAATGCCAGGCAGGTGGTTCCTTCCCCTGCCGCAGGAATGGTGCAAGAGGGAGAAGTGGTGCCCCAGTCCAACCAAGGGGCAGCTTTAGATATCCCCCTGTGTGCACAGGCTGGCTGACCAGGCACTGAGGCAGCATGGGATGGCATCCCATGGACTACCTGGAGGAGGAAGAGCCATGTACAAGTTGCAGCCAGGTCAGACTCCTCCTACAGTCAAACTAATAAAATGTAGGCTAAAGATCGGGCAGGGAGAGGCACTGGGCAGGGGGTTGGGAAAGCGGCGTAGGCTGGGTCAAGCAGCTGTGTCCAGCAGGCTGCTGTTGGAGCCTGGCACTGGGCTGACGGAACGGCCGGCCTGGCTTAGCAGGGCTCTTCGAACACCCCCGCACCGTGCCATCGGCACCAGCGGTACGTGGCTTTCAGGGACCCTGCCACAACGTAAGGCTGTCAGCTTCTAGCAAAAGTGAGTTTCTGCTCCTCGAGAGAGCAGAGAGAAACTTGGAAGTGTCTAGAAGTCTAACCTAAGAAAAAAAAACAACCCCAGCCAAACCAAATGATAAACAGACGGGAAATCCTTTTTGTTGCTGTTGTTGTTCTTTCTATAGTTCTTACAACCACCATGTGATTGTCTCCAGCAGTCTGAATCACAGTTGGTTTAACATTTGTCACTGACAGTGACCGAGGACGAAAAGCAAGGGATGACTCCCCGGTGAGGCACAGCCTTTTGGGAAACATCGGCTTTCCCCTCCAGCTCTTCCTCCGTGGGGCTCCCGCCTGGCTTCCTACGGGAGCGGGGGAGAGCCCCACGCAGACATTTTGAGAGGGTTTTAAGCTTCCAAGTGTCACTCCCCCCGCGGAGGATCTCCCGCCGCCGTGCCGTGCCGTGCCGTGCCGTGCCGTGCCGTGCCGTGCCTCTTCCACTTCCTGCTGCAGAGCCAGTTCTGCCGCGTACCTGGGAGAGGCAGGAAGGGTGTCGTAAAAGGAGGGGGGGAAAAAAACCCAAACTAAACCACTACCCGAGCGGACGAGGAAGGAGACCCAGGTACACCGAGAGAGTGACGGGTTGCGCAGGATCCCCGCCAGCCCCCTGGCTTCCCTCGGCCAGCCCAACGCGAGGCTCCCTCGCCTGCAAGGTAAGAACTGTCAGAGCTGCCGCCTTTCTCAGTCCCTGTCTGTAATAAGCTGTTGACCCACTTCTGGTTCTCGGTGAGGGTTTGGGGTTTTTTTCCTCCTCAAATTGCTGTCTCGCTCCCTTTCTCCCCCTCTGTCGCGTAACGATAGCCTGCGTTTTGCAGATGGTTGCAACATGTTTCAGCCATTTCACTGTAGTTTTGCTGTTTGGTTTTCATTGTTGTTTTTAAATCAAGGAGGGTTTGGGGGTAAACACTGTAAACAGACACGAGTGGTGTCGAAATGTTGTCCTGCCTGTTTATGTAGCTGTCTGGCAATGCCTGGAAGCCAGGCCTGATCCCCTGAACAGCGGTGCAAGCTCGAGGTGGTTTGTTGGCCAACCGCACTTGCCTCTCCCCTCTCACCTCTTCCCTCTCCTACTTCCTCTCTCCTTTCTGGCTGCATAGGACAGGTCCATGGACCTGGTGAGAGAGGGGTGGCTGTAAAGCATAAAAACCCAGGATCGTAGATGCCTTTTGCACCATCCTCCATGCCATTGGTACGGAAGCAGTGGGAGCAGGCCGGTAGTATTTCTTTTTAATTAGGATAAAATCAGACGTATAAAGCTCAGTCCCATTTTACACAGTAACTTTTTCAGGATGCAGGTTTTGTAGGGTTAGCATTGGCTGGGCAATGAGAATGACAGATCTGTGCTTACAGGTCCTCGACCACCACCAGACCAGAAATTCCCATTTCCTGCAAGGCCCAGGCAGATTCAAGGCCTGGCCAGGCCATGTCCATGCCATCTTAGGCAGGCAGCGCTGCCCGGCTACCACCAGGCAGGGCTGTGAGCCTCACAGCAGCTGACAACAAAGACAGGGGTGTGAGGGGCACAGGCGGTGGGGCCAGTGCCCGGTGAGCACTGGCTAATGCCACTGGCTGCTGGCAAGCGCCTGGTGATTGTGCTGCTGCCTGCGATGCTGTCAGCCTCTGAGGTCGGGCTTGCTCTTGCTGAGCACCAGCAATATCTTAAAGCATGCTGTTGTTTTTGGCTTTTTTTATGGGCTTGGGTTCTCTTTGTGTCTTTCGAAGGCAGGAAACAAGGCATGTGCGATTATGGTATTTGTGTCTGTCAGTGCCCTCCACCCTCAGCGGCAGTTTCTGAAGTGTGGTATACGTCTGGAAGATCTATATGTTTCTGCACGTTTCATGAAAGCGAGCGAGGCTGTTCTCATGCCAGCTAAGGGAGACACGTCAAGTCCCCCAAGGCTTCCTACCACCCACGCATCCTGCAGCCCTTGCCCTGCGAAGCAGGGAGAGCAGGGAGGGACAAGGGATGCGTCAGCCCCACGAGGTGCTGGAGGTTCTTCCTTATTAGGAATCGACGGCTCCAATGTAAGGCACAAAGCCATAGGAAAGCAGGCTGGGGAGGTTTACATCTCTTGGAGTTGTCCCCCCATCCAACCCCACTCAGCTAGTTCTGTGCCAGGATTTTTAGATGTCCTTGGGCTGTGGGATATCCCAGTTTGGGGGTTATTCAGTGCCTATGGGAGGTTTATCAGCATCAGAAACGGTCAGGAAGTAACCTCTGGAAAGCAAACACATTTTTAAGGCTACCAAAGATCATTGCGGATGTTTCCAGAATTCACAAGTACTCGAAATTGGTCAGGGAGCGATGCCTATATGTGAGATATCTGTTTGGATCCTCCTTGAGTGTGTGGCACTCCTAGTTTCTTGCTACTTAGAGCCTAGCATTCCAATTACATGCACATCAAAGCCTACACTGAAGAGGCAAAAAGTACCAGGTCTACGCCAGGCTTTGTACCATGGGCTGCCCAGTGAAGCCACATTTAGTGCTGCAAAATGGAATGTGATGTTTGCCGTGCAGGAAGGGTTGGAAGTATGTTCTTCTGTTCTCCTGACATATGTAGACTTCCAGGCCATGGCTGAAGAAAATATGTGAAAGCAACCATATAGTTAGTGTGGAAGAGGAATGTAGTTTTCATATTCTTTTTCTACTTTTTCCAGAAACCATAAAAATAAACATTACCTGCCTTAGAGGGCTTAAAACTGGGGCTAGGAACGTGACACATTGCCTTAGTCTTCACCGTGGAGGGTGCCCAAGGGAGAGGGTAAGCGTCCATGATGACAGCAGCCCAAATTCTTCATGGTGAAGTGTGAAACTCTGGAGCTTGAATATCCTTGGCTGTGTTTATTTAGGTTGTAGGCCTAAACCAGTTCCCATATTTGCACTTACTCTTCCTTAAAGGATTCATCTCTGGCTTTTTTTGAGGAAAGCTGTCTAGTGTTTCTGTAGACAAAGCTGCAGTTAAGTTGTATTTACACACTTAGACTTCTCTAACCCCGTGGCAACAGCATTTGTTGCAATCTCAACATAGACATCTGTCTCCATTTAGTCAGTTCTGTCACCCAATGAACCCCTGAGAAAGGGAGTCGGGAAAAGGAAAGATGACCCATGGGTTGAAATGGAAACAGATTTAATAAAATAATTAAAAACCCTAATATTAATACTAATAGAAAGTGCACAAAGTTCTACTCAGCCCATGTGGAGGTTGTGACCTGCGCGCTCCCAGCAGTGCATGCTGTCAGGCACTGCGAGCACCACAGCTCCAGTGAAAACACCACAGTCACAGCAAACAGCAGAGTCACCTGGGGGAGCAGAATGACAGGTGAGACCCTCTCCATGGTGACCATCTCCAGTAAACTTTCTAATCTATAGTGAGCATGATGTTACGGTATGGAATATGTCTGTTGGCCTGCTTGGGTCAGCTGCCCTGGCTTTTGTTCCTCACAGCCTTAGCACTTGGCGAACTCAAAACTTCTACAGACCTTGATTGCTATGGAGTCCCACCTATCATGGCTGGCCACAAGTGAAAACAAAGTTTCTTAGTAACTTTGTTCTCACCGAATCGGGAGCTGCAGTCTACTCCACAATGCAGCTTTCCTGAACAGAAAATTGATTCTGTGATTCTATAGCTCTATCCTAGTGAAACCAGGACAGCATCCTCATGGCAGCTTGAAAATTGTGCATCCGCTTACTCCCATCCTGCGGATGGATATCAGCAGCAGCAGCACCAGGGAGCTTAAAGGATTCAGCCAAAGTACACAGGGATCATTTGGAAATCAAGAAATTCTTATCTATCCCCACTCACTTGTGATCTCAGCTTTGCTTAATCTATACTCGTGCCATTTCAGAAATGCCATGACCAGTGAACAAAAAACCCTTCTCTTGTGTGTTGTGCACCAAGGAAGGTGAGGTTTCTTTCTCATCCTTATATTTTCTTTTTTAACAATGTAGACAAATGCAACTGTGATCAAAAGAGCAAAGATATTTTCCCCCTCTCTGGACGTGACAGGGAGCAGAGCTATGCTTGCATGGCAGAGTGTCTCTTCTGTTTCTTCACGACAGAAGTTTTCTAATCAAAAGCAGATAGATGGTTAGTGTGTGTTTTGGGGCAGCACATCCTGACAAGTGTCCATGCTGGGAAACAGATGAAATACCTGACGGATTTTGCAATGAGCTGCAAGAAAACTGCACAAATGAGCCGGAGCCCAACACCCTTCTTCTCCCTGGCCAGCCCCTTGCCTCTGTCTGACATTTTTTAGGGGAGTTTGGCCAGTGCTTCAAACTTGGGTGCTCAGGCCCATTTCTACTGACCTGCAGAATATTGTGTTCCCCTTCAATTACGCTCTCACTGTGACTTCCCAGGAGCAGCCAACACCAGCAGCAGCCAGCTGTGAGAAAGGTCCTGAGCAGCCTCCCAGCTCTCTGGCAGGAACAGTGGAAGAGACTCTTCAGATCTGGGAAACCTTACAAGGGAGCTGGGATGAGGTTTCCTCCTAGGAGCTTGTGCCACTGACCACCCACCCAGGAAGGTTACTTGCTGAATTCATGCATGTTGTGGAACTGGGTGTATGGGTGGAGGAAGGAAGAGAAAGGGTGGTTTGGTTCAAGGAGTTTCCTCAGCATTTTTGAGAGCAGTCCAGGCCTGGCTACTCTGTCCCTTCAGGTAGGGCCTCCTTACTTTATTACAAGCAGGAATGTATGCAACGGCTCCAGCTGATTATCAGTCATCTCCTGCATAGTCATAGGTGCAGGGGGGATATTAAATTCCCAAAGCTTTCTGGCAATATCATGATCTGACTTGAAGCTGCAGTGTCTTTGGAAACAAGATTGGGCACAGTCTATGCTCTCCAGCAGTCTCTGTGCCAGAAAAGGGATCAGGCTACAGGTTTCTGAGGGTTTCAATATGCTGAAGCATTCCTTTACCCTAATTCTGCAATGCAGGAGACCTGAGTGAGTGATTTTTCTGTGCTACACACGCACATATATATATACATACTTGCAGTATAAGCTAACTAGAAAACTCAAAGGAAACCTAATGAAACTCTGCAGTGTGAGGCAACATAAAATACCAGGATTATGGGCTCAGTGTTGGGTCTTTTTCCAAAAGCCGAGGATCTTCAGCAGAGCAGAAGCAACATCCTGAAGTACTGCTGTTAGAGGAGGATGTTTCTGAATCAGCTGTAACATTTCCAGCAGCTTGGGGATTTCTCTCGGGATTTCCCATCCACATGCCATTGCCAGCATTGCTCAAAAAGCATTCAGCATGTCCTGGGGTTAGTTTATCCTCAGGGCCATCTCTAACAGACAGAGCTCTGCTGTAGTAACAGCTTTTCTCTTCAGGCAGAGCTACTGAGGGAGGAGGAAGATGAAGACACTCTTCCTCCTTTTAAATGAGGTGTCTGTTTTAACAGCAAAGCCCTGGGCCCCGGGTGCCTCCTACCTCGTCTCTGCAGGAACAGGGGCTCTTTGCAGGTACCAGAGCTCAGCAGCAGGGTCTAAGCAAGACCATGTTTTAAAAAACACAAAGATTTTGCAAGCAAAAGTACAAGTGATGGAATCAAATCTCTCTTCTGTCTGACCAGATTATTTTTACTCAGATATTTGGAGTAATTTTCATAATGGTTAGCTCATGTCACACTGGAAGGAAATAAGGCTGTCATTTAAATATTAAGTTGATAGAAGAGATAAAAAAGGCATTTATCCTCTCAGAAAGCTAAACTAATAGGAAAGACATTTAAAAACTTTTCTGAAGTAAGTAATTTGAAAAGTTTGGTAGCTGATAATTTGCAATTCAGTTTAATAAAGCTTTAATATTCTTCCGGCAAAAGGCAGAGTAAATACACTAAATAAAAAAAACCCCAAACTTGAAGAAAACAAGTCTGGTTTTTTTCTGCCCATTAGGTTCACTCAGTCTGTCCATGATCCACTTCACAGATAGCAAGATGTTAGCAGTGGAACTGAAAAAAAATAAAAATAAAACCATAAAACTTTGGAGTTTGTAGCCTCCAAGGGAATTTCGTAACTTTTAAGTCCCATCTGACACTGGATCCAAAACTGCTGAAGTCAATAGAGAGATTCCCATCTACTTCACTAAGCTGTGGATGGAGATCTTGGTTTCTCCACAGAAATCTGTTCTCCTTATCACAGGGCTAAAGACTGTTGAATATAGAGGATCTGAGTTCAAAGCTGTCCTTGCCTTCGACTGGGATAGAGGTACTTGTTTTCCTAGTAGCTGGTACAGTGCTGTGTTTTGGATTTAGTGTAAGAATAATGTTGATAACACACTGGTGTTTTAGTTGTTGCTAAGTAGTGTTTATCCTAAGTTAAGGATTTTCCAGTTTCCCGTGCTCTGGCAGTAGGCAGGTGGGCAAGAAGCTGAGAGGGAGCGTGGCCAGGACAGCTGACCTAAACCAACCAAAGGAATATTCCGTATCACAGGACATGATGCTCAGTGTATAAACTGAGGGGAGTTTGCCAGGAAAGGCACATCATGGCTTGGGCATCAGTCTGTGGGTGGTGAGCATTTGCTTTGTCCATCACTTGTCCTTTTATTGGGTTTTATCTCTCTCTCTTTTTGTTATATTCCTTTTCATTACAATTATTATTATAATATTTTATTATTGTTATAATGATATTTTATTTTAGTCATTAGACTGTTCTTATCTCAACCCACAAGTTCTACTTTCTGATTCTCCACCCCATCCCTCTGGGATCCAGGGAGAGAGGGTGAGCAGCTGCGTGGTGCAAAGTTTCTGGCTGGGGCTTAATGACCACAAAAGTGTTTTCTAGCATTTTGACCTGACCACTTCAGAAGTGTCTTAGTGTATGAGGCGTTGCAAATTTGTTTCTGAAAAGCCATGATTGGGTGTTTGCTAAGGATTATATGTAATGGGAGGGATGCTCAGAGAACGTGTGTGGCTCAAAAGGTGGAGCTGTACCCCGGTACCCCACAGCTGACCTTGCGCTTTGCAAACACCAGGGTGAATTTTGCACAAGGAACCAGTTCACTGGAGATGCTCGGTGGAGGGAATAAGAGTTTGCAATGCGATTTGTGGTGCTCAAGTGCACATCATTCACCTCACAAATGAACAGACAGAGACATCCACAAGTGAAAGCATGTCTGAGCAGGCACTTCAGGGCCAGATGATCCAAGAGTCAGGTTTACAAAGCTGTTGATACGAGCAAAAGGCAGATGCCTTGCAGGGAGTTTGACTCCTGACCTGCACAGGCATTTCCCTAAGTCTGGCAGGCGACCATTTGTTAGCTTTACACCCTGATTTGTGTAAATCTGACTTTGAGCTGTACCGTCCCAGTGAGTCACCACCACAGGGCTGTCCTTCAAGCTGCCATCTGACCAAAGGTCCCAGATAAAGGACGTTTTGCCCCCACTGCCCAGGATAGCGTGGCACAAATCCCTGTCAGGGTCCTGTGCCGATTACGGGAGCTCAAGGTTTTCCCTTTCCCGTCACACTGGTTCTGACTGTCAGAGAGCTGTGACTCAGCGGGCTGGGCCAGCAGTGGTGACGTGGCAGAGGAAAAGCGAAGTAAACCGCAGGGAGAGATGCGTGATGGTGGCGAGCTGACCGCCAGGATTTCAAGCCTGGGTGCTTGTAGGGGAAGGTGCTGGGTTGGCACCAGGAGCAGCCCTCTCACGCAGGGGGCTGCAGCTGTTCGAGCAGGAGCGCGTTCGCCGTGTCGGTGCAGCTGATAGCTGCTCGGAGGACTTGCCTACATGGGAAAATTTACCAGAGTAATTATCCCGCTGCAATTATCCCAGGATAACTCTCCCTGTAGACATGCTTATTATAACATAGGGTATGCATGAATATATGGTAAATCTTCTGCATAGACGGGGGGTTTATTTACACAGAGGAGGAGTATTTACATTGCAGACCAGCAGCAAAGCACAGTTTTTATCCCGCTTCCCAGCAAATGTTACACCCAGAATTTTCTATGCCAGAGGTACTTTTAGGGGAAACGTGTGTCATTTAACCTGGTCAGCATGAACATAAAGCCTCACTCTTCCCCTATAGCAGGGGGCACATCATTTGCTTTTACAGGGTTGCTGTGAGAGCCAGGGTAAAGGTTGAGACACTGCCTTATCCCGCTCTGTGATCCCATTCAACTGTTTTTAACACTGTGGTCAGTTGAATATGTTCTTTATTTGACCTTCCTCTCCAAGCTACTGTGACTGAAGTTGAGAGCGATCCTTGGATTGCTAAAAGCTGCTCAAATGTGTTGTGATTTTTGACTTTCTTTACTGGGCTTTCAAGCCAGATTCTGTTGCCAAACATTGCCGTGCCAGTTGCTTGAGTGCTTAGTCCGTTCTTCTCTGACAACTCTCCTACTTGGGATTTTAGCTTCTCCGGTGTGACAAAAGGAAAATGGCTGGGGAAATGATGAGCACTGGGATTGTTCCTCTGTACTCCACAGTAACGGACTAAATTTACTGGACAAAATAATCTGCACCTGGGTATAAGAGGATAAGGATGGCACTTCCTGAGGCCCACTCAGCATTCCCCCATCACTGCTGATGTCGCTCTGAGTGAAGGTGGAGCAGAGGTGTCCGTCATCAGGCTTGGCTGGATCAGATTCACTGGCAGTGCCCCGAAAGGAAGTAGTAGTTTTGATGTGTGGGCCCAAGCTAGTTCGGAAGGAAGGGGAAAAAAAAATTCAAACAGTAATTAATATCTCTAAATTATCTTTTAATTTACAGTAATTTGAAATAACAACGGGCATGTGATAATAGGCCGGTTGAAGAGGTTTGATAAAATAAGCAGCAACAGTTGTAAACAAGCTTTGGAGTTGAAATGAAACTACCCAGTTCAAGAGAGACAGGGATCTACTGGATAGAGTCCAACAGAGAGCCATGAGGATGATGAAAGGACTGGAACATCTCTCCTGTGAAGACAGGCTGAGACAACTGGGGCTGTTTAAAGAAGGCTGAGAGGGGATCTTGTCCATGTCTATAAACATCTGAGGGGTGGGTGTCAAGCGGAAGGGGCCAGTCTCTTTTCTGTGGTGCCCAGTAATAGGACAAGGAATAATGGGTATAAGCTAGAACATAGAAAGTTCCAGCTCAACGTGAGGAGGAGCTTCTTTCCTGTGAGGGTGACAGAGCCTGGCCCAGGCTGCCCAGAGAGGTTGTGGAGTCTCCTGCTCTGGAGACTTTTTAAGACCCCCCTGGATCTGTTCCTGTGTGGGCTGCCCTGGGTGATCCTGCTCTGGCAGGGGGGGTGGACTCCATGATCTCCAGAGGTCCCTTCCAACCCCTACCATGCTATGATTCTACGAAATTACTCAGCTAGATGTGTGGTGAGGTTTAGATCCAAGGCATCAGTGTGAATCTATTAATTATTAGGAGGTCCAGAGTAAAATAATTGCCAAGTGATTTTACTCCCTGGAATATGCCTGAGCCAAACCTCCAAACCTAAGCGGCCTGCTCTTTTGTTAGCTGCTGAAATGACCTCTGAGAGACAGCTCATGTGCTTTTCCCTGCTCCATTCGCATCAGGAACGGCAAGTTCCAGAAATCCCCTAAAAGCATCTGTTTTGTGCAATACCATTTCCAGAAGTCTAACCAGTATTTCTTTTCCGGTCTCGGAGCTGGAGCTATTTTAGGATATTGCCTGTGTGAAACTGTACCATGTTCACAAGAGTCCTTTCTCTTGTTTTCCAGTTATCTGGAAAATCCTGGCCTTGCAGTAGGGCAGCTGACTCTCGTTTCCGGCGTGACTGCGAAACTTGGAAATGGCCTCTGTGTCAGGTTAGTTGAAATTATGACTCTGTGCTAGCGACACTCCAGCTAACCCTCTACTTTCTCGTTTCTCAAAAATTCAGCCAGATTTTTCTTGCAGTTTTCTGCTTGTCTTTCTAAAACCACAGAAATATGAAGAATATAAAGAATATATATTACTCTTCAGTTTTCCAGCTCACGGTCATTGGAGTGATGACTGATGACAGGCATTTATTTTATGGCTGTCCATCAACGGTGTTTCTTCTCCTGCTTTTTCAGGCACTTCTGCGGGTCACAGCGTACCAGTGGAAGTGGATGAATCCACGCCATGGTCCCCATTTCCTGAACACGCCTTGGAAAAGTCTTCACAGCCTTCTGGAGAGGATGTGGAGGATGAGAAGTCCCAGAGACCGTTTGTTTCTCCAACGCCTCAGCCTGTGGCAGATCCATCATGCCTCTGCAGAGCACCAGCATGTCACCAGTCAGCACCGTCCGTGAAACCAGACAGCAGCTTGTGGTCAAAATATACCGATAGTGATGGAAATGGATACTTCTGTTCCCCCAGTGAAGCAATAGCTGGAGTAGTACCCTCTAAGCTGCATGTTGTAGCTATGGACAAAGCAGGCATGCAGCCAAGATCACAACTTTCAGCTGACACCAGGCACAACTCCAGTAAATCAGACCAGAGCTTGCCTGATGCTCCCAAGGACTTGCTGGAGGAGAGCAGCCAAGGGTGTTCATGGTTACAGCAACCCTCAGAAAACAGACCCCCAGCAGAACCAGGGACCGTGGACAGAGGGTGCAGTTCCCAGTCACAAGATGTCATGGGCATCAGGCACCTGGAGCCCCCCTTACCGCTGGTGTCGGTGCTGAACTCTCAGGACCTCCCAGGACCACTGATCTCCAGAGAGTTTTTTGGACCTGAGCATCAGCAGTGCCCAATGTGCCAGCGCTTGCCCCACCCCAACGCCTCCTCACAAGCCCATGGCTGCTTGGGTCACCGCTGTCCGGCAGAGCTGCACCCCCAGGGTCCATGTGAGTAGCACTGTTCACCCCGTGGGAGGTTTTCTGGATGCATCACAGCCATCATTCACCAATTCCTACCGTACTCCACGGCGATGCACGGCGTGCAGTTGTTAACCTTTTTAAACAGCTATTTGCAGGCCATTTTACTTTTCCAGATTTTGGGGTTGTGCAGTTGGACTCTCTGATGCAGAACCGCTGAGCCAGATAAAAAGTTGAAGAGCTCACAGTTACTCATCAAACGAAGCCTAATGATTTTGCACAGAAACTAGCCTTTGTTGGTCACACTGAGCATACACAGCCTTCTCCCTGCTGTTATTTCATATTCTAGTCATTTCCTTCCTCGTTGCATCAGTCATTCAGCAGCCTCCCATACCAACCTAATTCCTGTTGTTATCATAGATTTCCTTGCTCCCACTCAGATCCCCAAAGCTGAGCGTTTCCTGCCAGAATCAAGATGGGAGGTTACCCTTGATATCTGTAAATAGTATCTCCCAGCATTATGACCAAACTGACCCTTGGGTTTTATTTCCATGTGAAAAGAGCGTAACATCCATCATCCTCATTTTTTTTCTGTTGTCAGCTGAAATAAAAGCTCATTACTTAAAATGGAGCCTTCTCAGCTGCTGGTGATTGTATCAGTGAATGCTGATGTGACTCCTTCAATATGGGTGTTTTGGCTCTTGGAGACTACGACGCAGTTTACAGCCTGCTATTAATTAGTATTCCTTTTCAGTCTCTGAGATTTTTATCTGTTATGAAGTGAGCTTTGAACATTCAACAGCAATATCACTGTTTTAATATCATTTATATTACATTAGGCTCATGAGACCCTGACATGTTTTGAGCTGGCTTTGTAATAAAAAGCTGTAGGCCTCTTCTGGTAATTCTTTCATTTTTGGTGTGGTTTTTGGTTTGATTTTTTTTTTTTTAACCTTCTGTTGACTCCACAGCATTTATATTACATCTGTTTAAAGAGTTGTGTCGTTCCAGCAATGTGTTCTAATTAGGTATATGAAAGAGAGAGGGTATCAGATCCTCAGTTTTCACCCCTGGTTTCCTGACTTTGCAAAGGGGAAGGGGCTACAGATGGACTTTCATCAATGTCTATAGCTAAACATTGCAAAATGTCCTCTGGTTTTCTTTTCATACCTTCTCCTTTCAGTTCAGCTTTAAGCAGACAAAGAACTGGTTGAACAACACCCCTCACTATTTACCTCCATTTACCTCCTCCACACGCGGGCATCGTGAGAAGTAGGACATTTACTGAATAAGGCCATTTTGTTTTAAAGCAGGAACTCTGAAAGGCTTTCTTTAGAAAAATAACTACCATTTCAACCATATCCAGAGGGCAAAAAGAATAAAATAAACTCAGATGGCTGGAGCAGATTTGGTCAGGACCAAGAAGCTGGCAACTGTACTTCTGTTTCTCACATGCCCGGTACAGCGTAAATCACCTCCTGACAGCTCCTTGCGTTTCAGATAATCGTTGGGCAGTGGCAGCCCACAGCAAAGCTCTGCAGTTTGTGTGTTGTAACACGCCTCTCCCGGGGAAGGGAGAGTGTGCCCGGAGGCTCTAACCTGGCCCTGGACACCTGCTATTTGAGACACAAGAGCAAAACTACTTCTGAAGTCAAAGGAGTCTTCACAGCGATGCTGTATTATATCCAGGGACCATTATTCCAGGTATTTCTATATGAGAGCAGTTGGTGCACACTTGGACGCGCTGTGCTTCTGCATGCAGTGGTTGTATCCAGTAAAGTGCTGTAGCATCAGATACAGCCAAAGAAAGCTGGTGAAACGTTGGTCTAAAAACCTGTAAACTAAACCGTATCTCCCAGAGCCCTGCCACCTTCCCTAGAGCTGGTCATGAGGAACCCACGAGACGATCATATTCACTTTCAGTTTTGTTTTCCCAGCCTCTTTCACCCTGTCCTGTTGCAAATAGTTACGGGCAGGGGCAGGAAAATATTTTACAAGGATCTCAACAAATACAGAGTTGCCCACGCACAATTTCATCAGGAATCTCTGCAATTGCGGGGTTGTTTGTTGTTTTTTCTTTGTTGTTTTAAAGTACTGGCTGTGGAAAGGGGCTATTTCATCAGAGCTTTGTTTTCTTTCTTTGTTTTTCTTCCTTTTTTTAAAAAAAAAGAAAAAAACATTAGTCCCCATGGCTGCTAGGAAAAGGAAAGCATGACCCCAAAATAGCTACAAGGATTCCAAAAAACAATCTTGGGGGGGGAGAGTGTTTGAGTACTGCAGCTTTCAGAGCCAGCTCATAACACCATAATCATGCAGTGCTAATAAGCCCTGCCAGGCTGGACTTTGATCTGCACACAGCAGCTTGAAAGTTCGCAGAGCTGCTGCCTAATGAAAACTGCAAGCAGAAAGACTGCAAAAAGGAAAACAAAAAAGAAATCGTTTTCCCATTTGGGAAACAAACAGCTTACGTTGCTTTCTCTTTCAGTTTATGCCAACAGTTCCACTGTATGTTGGTTATTAAACAGCATTACATGCGCGTGGCCCACAACAGTTTGCAGGTTTTGCAGAATTACTTGAGCAAAATTGTCACTTTGGGCTTCCCCTGCAGCCTCCTGGATCACAACAGAAGCAGCAACAAGGCCTTAAAAGGTCACTTAGGCAGAAAATTCATACAGGGTGAAGTAACAAACCAAGAGATTATATTTTTTCTCTTTTCATTTACAATAATCACAGTCTGTTTAGCTTTAGTCTTGCAAACTGATTTGTTCCAGGATTTTGCATCTGCTTTCATGAGAACTTTGGTATGATTCATTTTCACAAGTTATTGCCAAAAAGAAATTTAAAAGAACCCAAAAAAAGCACTGAGGCATGGTAAGTGCAGGGGAAAAGCAGCCCTGAATGTTTAACTGTCAGTTGGCCCAACAGCCTATCTCAGGGAGCGGATCTGAACCGTGCCGTATGTGAGTGGGAAATAGGAAACTCCAGGCTGTAAAAGCTGGAGTTTAAGCTTAACCTGGCTTCTTTCAGACCAAGTTACCTCCAAGTGCCTCCAGACTGCTCAGTTACCCAAGACATGAGGAAGGACATGACTGGAAAGGAATAAACAGAAACTGAGGCAAAAATGTATTGACTGAAATGCTAATTGCTGCCTTTATTTTCTCCCCTCCCAGATGGCAGAGCTCCTTACCAACATTTTGCACACGCATCACAACCACTTCCTCCTGTTCCTGGACCTTGCATAAGAGTTATCCGCCCAGCTCAGCAAGTCATTCCAAATTACTCAAACCTTCATGCTCCCAAGGGCACTGGAGACCGACCACCCCAAAGGACATGCTCCTCCCCTGGTCCTCCACATTTCCTGTAAGTACACCGGGGTGGGGGGGTGTTGGTTGTGTGATGTGGAAGCTCCTCTGATCTGATTTTGTTGGCTTTCAACCAATAATTCTGAAGCCTTGTAATGTTAGCATGCCTGGGCTGCAGGGGTAGATGTGAGCTGCTGGGCAGTTTTCTTTATTTGCTGTTTTACACCCAAAAGGGGCCTGACCTTTCCCTAGAGAACTTCAAAGCCAGATACCTGATACGCTGTTACAGCGCACCCTCAAATGCACGCATTAAGGAAGATAAACACTTGAAGGTTAAAGGGATGAGGGCTTGAAAAATATCTTGTTTGAAACCTTAGAGCTCTCTTGCTCGAGAGCAAAGGTCAATTCGGTGGCTCACTGCGATCTTCAGCTTTGCCCTGGACCAGCCTGGGACACCTCAATCATTGGCTTCTGGTGATTTCCTTCTTATCTCTTCTGTAGTGCAGAGAAAAGAGGAGAAAAATCTCTACAACTCGGTCTGCAGCCTTTTCTGTGATTTTCCTTGTAGAAATAAACCACCACATGTCTAGCACTTTTGAGCCCAGGCTTTTTGACTGGTTTTCATATATTAATTTACTGGGCCTTAGATCTCCCTCCTTCTAAGTATGTCACTAACAGATGGGAAGTGCTTTCCATTCAGGGTTTTCTCCAGACTCAGCTACCTGAGGACAAACCAAAGCTTTGGGTATTAAGGACATCTCAAATCAGAGCGCTGTTATTTAAGTGTCACAATACTTTTAGAGATGCTAAACTCACAGGCATCTGTGTTTGAAAATGTCCACTAACATGACATGATCTTGGCAGAAAACTGGGAGAACAGGCAGGACAAAAGAGGGCGGACAAGGGAAATACCACACTGCTCTGGCCTGTGAAAAATTAGGGGCTGTGACAAAAAAGTGGCAGCACAATAAGGCAGTACCTGTAGCAGAGAGAATTGCATTGAAGAATTCGTATGAAAATGTAAAAATACCCAGGAATAGTGGGTATCCTTTGCAGCAGTACATTTTAAAACCAGACTCCTCATGTTTGGCACGTTTCTTAGATAAGGTGAAGTTTGGGGAAGATCGGTAAATTAGCCACAAGGGTATTTGCTTTGTATTTTCATCTGCTAAAAGAAATCCAGAATATGTGGGGTCTTTCCTACGACTGTGTGGCTGGTGTTTGCATGCTGATCCCAGGAACAGCAGTTATATGTTGGTAATATTTGCCTATAGAGTATTTTGTAACAGAAAACATCTGGACCAGAATGAATAAACCAAATCTTAATGTGACAACAGAAAACATGCTGTGACCAGCCTGTCATCGTTCATTTAAAGAAGGCAAAGGAAAAAAAAAAAAAGAGAGTGGGCTTGACTGACTAAACATCACTGCTCTGCAGGGAAAAGCTCTTCGGGAAACCTAACACCCTACCAACAGATTCAACCCAGCAGATCGCTATAGATTCCCCTTCCTACTGACTTAGTCTATGAAGCCACAGGACCAGAACTGCTAAGACTTCCTAAAATCATCCCTTTCTCTCTGTTTGTTGCAGTGGAGAAGACATTAGGCAAGGTTATTGCAAGGCTGGAGCACAGATCCCTGACATGAGAAACCCTGCTTGGATCTGCTGTTCTTGGTTGAGAAATTGACTTTGTTCCCTTTAGCAAAACTTTGAGTTTTTTCCAAAACTGGAGAGCCTCCAAGCTGTGCCAGGGCTGGAGGTTGAGTGCCCTTGTACACCCATTTATCCCAATCCCCACCTTGCACCGTGTCTCCTGTGCTGCACGGGACATCCTGAGAGCACCTGAGGTGACTTGAAGCACCTTTTATATGATGGGAAGAGGTTACCCAGGTGCCACGCTGCTCCCATACGTGTGTAACAACATCCACGACTGGCCATGGCTTCTCACCCAGAAATGGCCTTTGCTTCTGCTAATTGCAAACGGAACAGCTTTCAGCAATGGGTGTGTTTACTTCCCGTGACAAATGTTGCTGCTGCAATAAACTGCTTCTTGTGATAGATTCTCACAAAGGTATGCATTCAAAAGTTGCTGTAGTAACCAGGTAGAAACACCAAGCCAAGCATTTCTACAAAACCTTCTTCTAGCTAGTATGCAGATGCAGTTCCTAGTGTGTTATTATTAATGAAAAAAAAAAAGTGAATTTTGCCTGAAGATAAGTATTTTTGAAATTCTTACTTGCCTTTATTTGTAGAAACCAGATATACAACCAGTTACCTAATGGTAAGCTGCCCCCCAAGACATGCGGCCCTGATGAAGCATGCTGTTGTCCTTCTGACAATTGTCCATCTCCAGCTGCTGTCCCAAGACCTCTCAGTAACCCTGCAGCCAAGGGAACTCTGAGAACCAGCAATTTGCCGGAGGAGTTGCGTAAGTGCTTAGCCAATTTGCTCTGTGCAAGATTTTATAGTGCAGCCTGACAGCTTTAGGTGGGAAAGCTTGGGGGTGGGGAGGCAGGGGGAATGACATTAAGACACAAAGACAGCAAGAGAAGAAAATACTGAATGTCACCACATCTGTGGTGCGTGAGTATTTGGTGGGATGGAGTTATCCCCTTGAATCCTGAAAATGTAATTGTCATTAATTGCTTGTTGTTTTGTTTACAAAAAATAAATACTGTTTAGCTTGCTTTCATGACTTCTTGCTAAACGGGCTGTCCCTTTGAGGCAGGAGACACCGAAGCTTACAGTAAAAGACTAATAAGAAACAAAGCCCTAGGGATAAAGCATTTCTGCCCATCCCAAACCAGACAAATGCGTCGCGTCTCAACCTCAGTTTCACCCTGACCTAGTGAATGGGGAGGACTTTGGGCTGGGAGCCCACGCAGAGGGCTGAGAGCAGCACAGGCACTGGCTGAGGTGCTTCCCCTGCCACCAACCCCTGAAATGCTTTCACCCTTCCATGCTTATGGGAAAGTCAGGTTTCAGAAAACTGGCTTCCTTCTTAGTGCCAGCAGTGCAGTTCCTTCATCATGCAGTTCCTTCATCAGTGCAAATCCCTGATGCTTTAGTTAGTAAGAAAACTCCTTCCACGATGGCAAGGACAGCTGAAGACATTGCTGTCATCAGCCATCCATCCTGCCTGCACAGGGGGTTAACGCTGCTGTCAGGTGAGACAGCACAGCCCCAGGAAAGCTCTGCTGGTTGCAGCTGGTGCAGGTGGCTCTGGGTGAGGGCCCAACTTCACATATGCCAAAGGGCTGGAGGAGAAGCAGCTGTGGCAGCAGGGCAGGGTGAACAGTAGAGCGCTGGCACCCTTTGCAGCTTCCACAGGAGGACCTGCCAGCAGCAAGGCTGTAGGAGCTTAAATGTGGAGCAAGGTTTGTGTACAGGGGGTTGAGGTCAACACCAAGCTGCCGTGAATAATCCAAAGAGACGTAGGTGGGCAGAACCCATGGTGTGGTGGAAAAGGAGGGTTGTAAAAGTCTCTCTCCCTGAATGGTATGCTTTAAATGCATCACATATCCACATGGACTCTCTCTCCTAGGCAAGGTCTTTATAACCTATTCAGTGGATGCAGCGGTGGAGATTATGAAATTTGTGAACTTCCTGCTTGTAAATGGATTTCAAACTGCTGTAAGTATTCCTTCCAGAGAGAATGACTTCCAACCTGGGGAGAAAAGAGACATTGTTTTAAAAAGCAGAGGCAATACACTGTCCATTTCAATGTTTTTCTCTTTTATCATCACATTTTTGTAGGTTAAAGAAGACACAAATAGAATGAACTGTCTTTGTCTTTAAAAGTTGGAATTTAAATGATTTGCCTTTTCATTTGCTCCTATTTTAACTGAATTTTATGGAATTTTAAATGACTATTATGTGTTTTAATAACGATCCTGGAAATTTTCCTTTCCTGACACCAGATACCAGATGGGCCATAGTATGAGGTTTTGTGAGCTATTCCAGTAACATTGTCTCGTATTTGATCTGTAATATCAGTATTAAAAAAGGTCAATTTTCATGGTCATCCCATCCCAGCTTTTTTTTTTTTTTTTCTGTGATGCTATTGCATCATAGTTTCTCCAGATGTGACTGCCTTTCTGCTAAATAATTATCTAAAATCTGTGTATTTCTCACAGCTTAATGAAACAGCCCATCCAGTGGTTTCATTTGCTTTGTTATACTTTTAAAGGGGATTCTGAAACCACTGGCCTGAAAAGGTCTGTGTCCTACTGTCTAATCCCATAAACTATCCAAATTTTAACTTCTCCTGAGTTTGCTTCATCCTAACAACCTTCTCTAAGAGAGCCAGCCACAGAGGCTCTAGGATTTATTGTTCATCAAAATCTTGATTCATATTTTCTTATTTCAAGTGCATATGCTATCTGACCCCTCAACCTTCACTCTTTGGTTTTGATTCAGGAAAGCATTTTAGCAAGTGGCTATTATTAAGCTAAATTAGACTCAGTGGGGGGCTTTGAACATGCTCATTTGTTTTCATGAATCAAAGATTTTTTTTTTTTCCAGAGACTGCAGTTCTATTTCTCTCCAACCATTCTGTACTATGACCAATTCATAAGAAAGCTTTAGGTACAATAGAGATATGGAGTAGAAGGCTCATTAATAGCACCTTTCCTGGACAGGCAATTCTTGGAGCCTGCTGCAGAATAATGAATATAGCAAAAAGGCCCCAAAGCAGGGAAACAAATATGGTCTCTATGAGCAAGAAGGGAAAAAAAGGAAGTCTTCAGAGCAGAATGTGACTCTTCTATCAAAAGCTTGGAGAAGTTAATACTTACTCCTTTGGTCACAGTCACTGATTGCCAGTTTCTGGGCTTACTGAGCAGGCAGGGAAGTGAGCGGTCTTGGTCGTGTTCAGTCCTATCAAGTCCTCTACCTCTCTGCTGTCACTGAAGTGTGGGTTACTGCATCTAGTATCAGTGACCTGACTGACTTCCCACCACACAGCTTGAAAATTTTGTTCAATATGAAGCTAAAACTTGACCCTGATTTTATACCCTTGCAGCCAGAAAATAGTGGACATGTGCAGCTGTACAGATGGAGAAGGTGGGCAGCCATCCACCTTCATGAGGCGCTTAGGGAGGCAAAAAAAAGCTGTTTCACAAGCATCACATATCTCACATTCACTGGCATCGGTTGTTTCTTGTTCCATTGAGCAAAAAATGTCTGGGAGTTTGGATCTGGCAGGGCAGGATGGCCGGTCAAATGGCCAGCTGAGGAGGAGCCCAGCAGTGTGCCTGCAGCAGCCTCCCCTCCGCCTGCTTCAGGTGCCCGTCCAGCTTGACTCTGGACTGCAGGGAAAGGGGACAAGTTTTGCATGCAGTTGTTTTTTTTCCTAAGGGACTTAGACCTGCACATCATCAACTAGGGAAAAGAGCAGGCATCTTCTCAGTGCCACCAAATGGGGAGGAAGGGACACTCACCACAGATATTCATTCTCTTGCAGATTGATATATTTGAGGACACGGTACGAGGTATTGACATCATTAAGTGGATGGAACGCTACCTAGGTGATGTATGTAAAGGCAATTTAACCTTCTTCATGGCAGAGGTGACCTGAAGAAAATGGTTGAATTATTCTAATAGCAACAGGAGCAGAATCAAAATGCAAGACCCTACTATCATCTTTCCCATCCCTAGAGAAACGGCAGAGGCCTTGCAGAGAGCATAGGCAAATCTTGCTCACTTCTGCCTCTTGCAGTCCCACAGCTTGCTCTTTAAGAAGTGCAGTGCCATTCCTGGCATTCCTGCCCAATTCCAGCGCTGACTGTTACCTTCAGCCTGAAGCTGCCATGGGACAAGTTGCTCCTCCATCTCATTTTTAAATAGTGGTTTTTAGCTATGCTTGGTTAAAATGATATCTGTATTTCATCCCGGGCTAATGCTCATCCTGCTTCTCACCTCTAGCATTTATGTTGCTATCTAAACCATCAAAGAGTTCCTCTGGGTAAACCATCCTATATGTAATCTCAAAACTGGTACTTTGTTAGTTGAATTGTAGATTTGCTCTTGCCACCTGAGCAGGAAAATAGAGATTTATGTCCCTTGCAGCAACAGCTTCCTCTGAAGTTCAGCTCATCAGTTAGTGCCCATCTCCTTTAGTGCCAAGCCAAGTGGTCCCATTATACCAGCACAGCTGGACACAAACTGGTGATTCTGCCACTCAACACATGCCACTGAGGGGTTGAATTCCTTTGATTTATGCCTTGCTGAGTAGCCACCAGGCCTCTCACTTACTCTGGGCAGATCTTCATGGTTCAAGAACAGGATGACAAAAGTGGTGAGCAAGGAAATTCGACCATCTGAGACAGCACTACACGGGTTTCCTAAAGATGTCCAGGAGGACACCCTAGCTCACATGCACTGCCATACAGGCATGGTAGTGCTGCATGCAGAGCCAGCTTGCAGCCTCTGCTGTGGCAAAGCAGTCATGCCTTTCGGAGCTTTCATCAGAACAAATTGCTCTTGGTCTCACTGTGTGTAGTGGAAGTACTGAAGCTAGAGGCCAGGGTGAATTTGCTTTTTCCAAGAACATCATTATCACTTAAAATGCAAACTGGCAGATCTCCTTTGGGAGTTCCACGCAGCCAGCAGGAGAGACCAGTATGTGCAGAGATCAGTTCCCTGCTTTCACATGAGGATCCTTCTCTGAGTGCCTGCCCCAGATATGTTTATTTTCCTACATTAACTCTAGAGGCAGTTTTTAACTTCAAAACCCTTACATGTGTGAGGAATAAGGGACTGCTGGACACAAGCAGGGGGATGTGTGCCACTGGGTATGTCTTTGCATACCCTTCACATCTGTAAGTGCTTACGTGCGTGTCAGACACAAGCAAAAGTAATTCTGGAGTATGTTAAGTCAGTGTAAGGGAAAATGGCTCCTTACCATATTTGACCCTGTGGTGGGGCAAATTTCCTTGATATTGCACAGAAGGAAAGAGTTAATTAGGTGCCAGACCGACTATGAACCACAGACTTGGAAGCCTTACACAGCCTGATGTGGCAGGGATGAAAGACAGGCCCTAGGTAAACACAAGTAGGAGGCTTTCATCTGCTGAGCCTCTTCACCGGCCCACCAGTGAGGACGAGAGATGCTTCCCAGATAGAAAGGATGGCCCCTGTGTGGAAACCTGAGCTCAGTCGAGGCTTGGGATTCAACAGGTCACAGGCAGGAGTGGGGATGTCACAGCAAGGCAAGGAGCATTGCCTTTGGACCACTGTGGCAAGGTGGTACAGAGCTGCTGGGTGCCCCTAAACCTGCCCAGGCCAGCTGCAACAGCCCACCTCTGCACAGCCACCTCTCTGCACACTTCGCCACTAAGGTCAGCAAGAAAGGGTATCATTCCTGTTGGTGAAAGCCCTGGATGTAGCTTCCATAGGCCACTGCCTTTGGTGGCTTTATGTACAAAAAGTCATCGATGGTTAAATAGCTGCACTTTTACATAAGCTGTTGGAAAACATTTCGGTCTGCATTTGAAGATTAAACTTCTCTGTGTATGTACATAGGCACTCTACACTGATAAAAAGTAGCTTTTTATTACAGGGATTCCAACTGTAAACTGGTAGCTGCTAATATATCTCCTGACATTTAGATTTTCTATACGATGAGATCTCGAGAAATAATGAGGAGAACGAGCTCATGAGCCCTCCTGTATTTCCTGCCAGAATGAATGCGATCCTCTCGTGTTTGCCAAGAACATAAAGATCACTTAAAACACAAACTGGCAGATTTCCGATCTGCCTCTACCAAACATGCTGTGTTTCCTAATTTCATAAAAGTGCTTTTCTCCCTAACAGAAGACGGTGATGATAATCATAGCAATCAGTCCAAAATACAAACAGGATGTGGAAGGGGCTGAATCCCAGCTGGACAGAGACGAACACGGCTTACATACTAAATACATCCACAGGATGGTAAGCAAGGACATGCATTTGCTGTTTTACAGAGACTCTGCCTCTTCTTCTCAAAAGACAAATCTGTCTCCAAATGGCAGGTTCTTTGCTTTGTTTTCCCTAATCCCCATAGTTAAACACCCCCCTTTGGAATTCATTAATCCTCCCTCTCATCAGTTCCGTATGCTCATTAACATCTGCTAAGAGGTTCAAGGAAGAAAAATCCTATTAAACATGCTCATCTTCTTTCTCCATTTTTTTATTGTTCAACGTTTTTTTCCCCTCCTTCACCTTCTTGAGCCCTTGTTGCTGTGTCATATAGCCCTGAGCAGAATCTTAGCCAACAGTGCCTGACATTCCTCCCTATAAACCAGCCCCTATAGCTTTGGCCATCCTGTAACCGAGGTCTTTTTTTGGGCAGCAGTAAAGCTGACTGAAAGATGGAATTGCAAAGCAAAGGCCAGAGCTGCAAAGAGGGGCGCCTGGGGAGTGCAGAGTGGCAGGGCACCAGAAGGGGTCACAGATGCCCATCTCTGAAGTCTGTTACAGGGTGGGCATTTAGCCCCAGAGGGCCCACAGAGCTGTGAAACTTTCTTTCTCCTTCTCCATCAGTTCGCAGCTTGCTGCCTTTCTCACCCTCTAGCCCATCTGATTACCCAGTTTGATCCTGCAAACTTCTCAGAAGCTGTCACCAACAGATGAGCTCTCAGCAGTATTTTGCTGTCCTCACCACCCCTGGGATGCCTGTGTCTGGGGACATGTGGAACAGGCTGGCCCTTAGCTTGGATGCAGAGCTGGCCTCCTGCTGAAATCTTTCACCCCAGTGGAGACTGGACAGGGGCCTTAGTCAGGTCAAGCTTCACCAGTTCTAGATGGATTTAATGTGATTGCTACTGCAGCTAAACCCACAATTATTTCACACCACAGAACCAAATGCTGAGGAAACAATGACAGATCTCACCTGTATCATTTCTGTAGTAATGAAGAATCAGATTAAGTGGCCAAACTAAATGCTAGAGTCTACCAGCCATAGATCAAATCACTTAACAGAAGAGCAGTTTAAGTAAGCAACAGATGTTCTTACACATAGGGTTCAGATGCATGCAAAGAAAAAGGAATGCCTTGTTACAATAAATCTGTCCATTTGTTCTATTCTAGATGCAGATCGAGTTCATACAACAAGGAAGTATGAACTTCAGATTCATCCCCGTGCTTTTTCCAAATGCCAAAAAGGTAACATCCATCCATCCATCCCTCCATCCATCCATCCATCCATCCATCTACACTTGTCACACGATGAAGCACATACTATTTTGATCACCGTGTGCCAGATGAAATCTTAAAATCCAGACCCTCCATTTCTTGGTTCTTAATATCCCACTGCTACATTTTACATGAAAATTTTATGGGTTTATGTACATACAAATAAAAACCCATTTCATCCCCAGTATAAATCAGCACATAAATGCATTTCTGACGATGAATGGACAACTGAAACTCAAATTGTCTTGAGCATTGAAAGAATTTCATTGGAGGGAGACATGCTTTTTCTATTAACCCTTTTATAATTTTGTCCAGATGTCATGCTGATGAGTGAGATGGGAGAGATTTATGACTGATGTGAAGTGAGGGTCTGGAAGAGAGTGGGTTGCGAATATAAAAATAAAGAGGATAATAAATATTAAAGTACTGGGCTGTTGCTTGAACTTTGATGGGCCCATCAAAGGCAAACTAAAAGGCTTTTAAGGACTTGTAATTTCATCTGCCCTCCTTATTGGTTGTGAAGATTCGTTTGAGAAGAAATAAGGAAAGCAGTAGATTCCCATCTCTTCTTCCTCACTTTGAGAGACTCTCTTGGATTTCTACAAGGTCAGAAAAGTTAAAACAGCTTCAGTTATAGATGAGAAGTGGCATTCTTCCCCAAATGTAGGCTGGATGTATCATATTTGTGTTCACTTTTCATCACCAGATGCTACGTGCACTGTTGGGTAGCTGTCCTGGTACCCCCTAGGCACAGCTGCATTTGGAAAAGTGTGGAAAAAATTCTTTGTATTTCTTTGGGTGCCCAAATTTTGGCACATCAGTCAAAATGTAAACACTACCAATGATTGTAGGGCTGTGAAGTCTCGTTGCACTTGTGGATTTTAGTGTAACAAAGCTCTTTATTTAGGCACTGATTTAACAGAAACTGGGATATTTGAAAATATGTCCCTGGGTTTGTAAAATACGTGAGGTCCTTTGGAAGGAATAGTGCCTCTGCTGTTCCACGTCGTTCGGCTTCCTTCCTGAATGCTCCCAGTCCAGTACCTGCCTTTAGTGTGAAATGCTGGGAGATGGCACTGGTGGGAACTGGGCAGGGAACTGTCAGCAATTTCAGTCACTCTTAACAGCGTGATCTGGGAGGGAAAGGCAGAAGTGCTCCTGACCTTGGGGGCTCCTTGTGTGCCCACCACACAAACAGACCATACAGCCTGCGGCCGCTGGGCACCTTAAGGGCTGCAGAGAGAGGAGGCCCAGCAGGCACTATAGCTGCCTTTGGACTTTCAGGCAGAGCAATAAACTTTCATTAACGTTGGCTGAATTTTATCTATCAGAAGACTATTTAGCATATAGCAGTGGTTCTCTCGGCAAGTGATCTATAAGGAATTTCCAGGGTTGGTTTATTCAGTTGCTCCCTTCAAAGCATCCGGCTTCAGGCAGCCTCCCTGCCCATTCTCTGTCATCCACATCACCAGTTTTTTGAGAGGTGCCTTTCTCATCTAAATTATGTGGATCAGCGTTTTCCACTGCCGTTAAGCTTTGCTCTCTTTCTCCGCACATTTCTTTGGCACATCATCTACTTTCATCTAACTAGTTAATGATAAGGTAACCAAGGGCATCATGGGTGGAAGGAGAGCAGCAGAGCCTGAACAAGTTGCAGTAATGAAGTCTGTGAGCAGTCAGAGGAAGTGAGGTCCCTGAAAAATGCCACGTATATGAGGTACAGTTGGATGATGTTGGCAGGCATATTACCTTCATTTTGTCCTTTTTATACTGTCCTTTGCATGTTCAAAGGCACGTAGCTGGCAGTGGGAAAGAGAGGGAAAGCAAGGCTTGCAGGGTTTAGTCTGGGGATGTGGCTATTAGATGGGCTAATCTCATACAAAGCACGTCATAAATCACTGCTGGTATGTGAAAGTTAGTCGACCTCCAACAGGAAGGGATCTGTGTGATCCAAAGAATGCTCATTAGGAAATTGAATAATGAGTGGAAAAAGCCCAACACACAGTTAAGGTGGAACTGGCATTTTCAGCTTCCCATCATACACCGCAAGAAAACCTGGGTCTTGCTGGTTCAAGGCTTGCATCAAGCTAGTCTGCAGGAATGTGTCCTCCTGATCTGGTCACCTGATGACCAAAGCACTAAGCTGTGATTGTCCCACACTGGAGGCTCCCTCTGGAAGAGCAGAGGCAGCCGGAGGGGTGAGGTGAGCAGGGCCAGTGCCAGGGAAGTCAGGAAAGCTCAAACCGTGCTCCGCTGACACGGCCTCGAATCCACAGCCCTGCCCTCTGCACTGAGACCCTCTGCCAGTTTGATCCTCAGCGTTATCAAATACTCTGTCTGTCATAGAGAGAATTTCACCCCAGCTTGCAGACAGACAGCCAAATACAAAAAATTAAACCGGCAGTAACCATTTTCTCATTACTCCCACCCGCAGTGACAGCTGGTGGCACGTGACCAGGAAAATCCCCCTTCTCACTTTCTCTGCTCTCCTGGATTAAAATAGCAGCTGTAGTTACCCCTTCACCCCTACGCACCTCCCAAAGTTAAAATTACTGCCAAGGTTGATTAGTGTGCAGGTGCTTTTTGCACCGAGTTCATTATGGAGTATATTAAATGAAATTGGCCACAGGAGCAATTCCAGAAGAAAGGCACGGAGCCTGTCTCTGGGTGTACAGTGCCTCTCTCATTATATCCCCACTTGCTGGTTTCTTACCTACTAGACATTTCTTACACTAATTTCCATCTTTTCATGCTTAACTAATGATTTCCCATGTGGGCATATATCAAATGCTTCACTGAAGTCCAGAATGACTGCATCTACTGCCTTTTCTTCCTCCCAAAAATGTAATTTCTTATCAAAGACAGAGAGAGGGCTCATTTGGTAAACCCTTGCTTGTATTGCATTACAATTCCTTCTAGAGCTCTTAACAAGATTTAGTAGAGAAACAAATTTTACATAAGGGTGTGCACGTGCACGCAACCATAGTTATCTTTCTTTCTCCCAGTAACATTTGAATCTCTTGGCCAATTTCAAAGAGGTTTGTGAAAAGTTCACAAAGATTGAAATCCACCCCTATGCAAAAACAGACTTGCAGATGGAGGCAAGAACTCTTATTCATGTTCCTACCAAAGGGAACCCTGCAGGATCTTACCCTTGTTGGGCAGAGAGGTGTCCACCTGGAAGAGCAAGATCTCCACTTTGGGAAGAGCATTGACCAAAGCCTGTGCATTCCTGGACACTAGACAAAGTGGAAAGCCAGGCTTTATTGATCCTTCTGCCACTCGCCAAACTGCTTGGTCAGAAGCCTAGGTGAGGTCAGACTAGTGGGTCTGTAGCTGCCTGTTTAAATTCCTCCTTCTTACACATAAATTCTGTAGATCTAACCAAGTGGTCAACACAACCAGTCAACAGAAAGTGCTCCCTGAGCAGTGGAGATGATGCAGCCTTGCTCTGACAGCTGTACGGGCCAAGGGGAAGCCAGTTTGAGAAGCATGAGGCTCAGGAACGAAAGCCTTGGGACTGCAGCTGGAAAGCAGGACATGTGCTGCCCACACCAGGGCATCCCCATGCGAAGCACCAGACACGTGGTACATGCCAGCACCTTTGTTTGCTCTGTCGTGGAGCTAGCTCCACTGGCTTCACAGGGACTCTGCTTCTCCTAACAGGGGCCACCTTGAGAAAATACTGCCTGACTGACTAAGAGGTCCAAGGGAGAAAGTGCTGGATGTCCTGGCTGCTCATGTTTCTTACCCGCTGTCTCACTTTGGTTGTGTTCTGGTGTCTCCAACAACAGCTCTCCAAAAGGAAATCTCCATCTTCACAGCAGACATGAGCTCATTTTCATCAAGGATGAGTCTTTGACCCTCTCTTAATCAGTGGCATGATGATAGCCCTTCAATCCCACACATCCAAGCCCATGGTCGTTCCAGCTTCATTATGTCAGTGGGTGTTAGCCGACCCCTTTGAAAGGCTGCATCCTTCCCAGGATGCAAGAAGTGGTGGATGTTTGACCCTGCAGATCTGGAGATGCATTATCTTCTCCCCCGAGCTCAGCATCAGCCTCAACCTCCTGCTCAGGAGGTAGCCAGAGGACACCATGTTTGGTGAAGGAAGGTGGAAGGGGAGGGGGCGGAAGGCTGCCAGGATGAGAAATGCTCCTTTGGGCTCCTGTTCTTTCCCTGTTGGTTCTCATCTCAAGATGGAACATGTTGTGTGGATCCTTCAGCAGCTACTAAGGTGGCAGCCTTTCCCTGGTAAGGACACTGAAATGTCTCCCATCTCTTCTCACTGTTTATTTTCACAAGCCTTTAGATGCCTGTCATAGAGATCAGACTCCCTTTGAAATGTGGTGAAATTAGCCAACGTGATGGCAGAAAAGAAAGAGAGACAGGCAAGCTGTGAGATCACACAAAGTTCATTTATTTAGGAACCCAAATACAATTCTGAAGCCAAATTAAAATTTCTTGTTGTTACAGGAAGAGCCTAGAACAGACAAAATGAAATCTTGCTTGGCAGGGTCTGATGGAATCTGCAAGGTTCTGGTACAGATTCAGGAGGATTTGTGGGATTTTGCCCTTTTTTTCTTTTCTTGTTTTTCAGGAGCACGTGCCTACCTGGCTGCAGAACACTCACATTTATAACTGGCCAAAGAATAAGAAGAACATCCTTCTGCGGTTACTGAGGGAGGAGGAATACGTTGCTCCTCCAGTAGGACCTTTACCAACGCTCCAGGTTGTGCCGTTATGAACATTATTACTTGAAGTGCACGACAAGCAGTTGTTAAAGGGTTGTTCTTGGCAGGGAGACAGCGTTCTTCCAGATGGCTCTTTCTGATGACAGAAGACACTCTTTCTGCTAAAGGAGTTGGTTGTCTTGGGTAACTCAGGCTCAGCTTGTAATCTCTACCATGTTAAACGTCTATTTCTGAAGCTGATGGGGCAGAAACCCTTTCTCTGGATTTTTAAGCTGCAAATGGAAAAAAAAAAAAAAGCCAAGTTTTATTTTAACATCTGTTTTTAACATATTCCTTTATCAGTCGATAAGCAAACACATACCAGCAATAATGTTGCAATAAGTGTAAAATAAAAATTACCTCCTCCTTTTCGCGCAGGGTTTCTTCGCAGATATTCCTGCCTTGTGTAGCGTTACCAAGCAGTTCATTTGTATATACACCATTAAATATATTTGCTTTTTGCAAGGCAACCTCACATACTGCATCAGCTTTTATTATTGCTGGGAACAACAGAGGTTGGGCAACACCAGTTTTCTTTAGCCTTTCTTGCACAAAGACACTGTCTTCAGTTAGAGGACTCTCAGATCTGAAATCTCTGGAGTTCCATTTCCTTACACCTTGGCCCCTAACACCTTCAGCATGTTGCAGCAACAGTCCACGAAAGCAGAACTGAACACGTGACCACGTGTGTGCTGTCACTACCGTGGAGCGCTACGGTAGTTTTTATAGCAGGCCTTCAGCTTGATTACAGCTCTTCAGCCCTTATTTAAACCAGAGCATGTCAAAGCACAGTTGGCATTTGGAAAGCCAGCAATTGTTAAGAGAAATAACATTGACTCCTACAACTTGTATGCAGCGTGGAACAATAAAATAATCAAAGCTGTTGGAGAGCCACGGGGTATTGGCAGCCATCACATCTGCCACAATTTGAACGCTTTTTTTTTCATGGAACACAGAAGTATGACTTTGGTGAGGGTTCTTTTTTTAAAACTGCCTTAACTTTACTGAGGTAACAGTGGACCTTGTTGGCTTAAAATTCTGCAGCCCTTATTCTTCACAGTAGTCATACAAGAACACCCTGCTCTGACACAGAGCTATTCCTGCCTGCTCAGTGCAGGCTCTTTTCAAGCTCCTCGTCGGGTTTGTTATTTGTTAGAAGGGCTGAAACACAGCTCTATTAAAAACCACATGCGTTTGGTAGTCCAAAAAGTCCATTAGCCAGAAGTTGATACTCCTGTTCCTTTACCCAAATTATTTAATTAGCTTTCCATGAAGGTGGTGCCAGTGGGGTGTGCTTTGTGCTGCTTGTGAGAAACAACTGAAGAACCACATTGCAGATATACTCAGATTTTCCTTTAACAGGCTTTCCTTACAGTTGCAGCCATTTAAGAGAATGGGGAGATGGCTGTATCCCATGTTTTCAACTCTTAGAATTTTGATGGTGGTATTTGATGTGCTTCCTACAAGTCCAGTTTCTAAAAGGAAGCTCAACAAGTGAAATGGGCTAATACCTGCCATGCTGGCAGCCTCCTGAAAAGGAACAACACAGCTGTGTTAGGTAGTGGTACTTCTTGTTACCTACTCGTGGGTTCCATGGGACAAAATGAAAAACTAAGCTTCCAGTTAAGAAAATAACTTTCTGGTATAAGGTGATAAGCCTAAAATCATAATAGGAATCATTCTTAAAGGGTCAACAAAGCAAAGACAAAAAGAATGAGATGTGGGCACCTAAACACCAACATTTAGGGTCACTGGGAGTGCCTATAGAGCTCAGCCTCCGGGTTGAGCAAATCTACTGAAATGCTGTGACCATCTGCCAACTCAATATGGCTGTTTCTGGTACTTTAAGACACCTTAAGTGTTTTAACACCATGAACTAGTCCGTCTCAAACGGCTTCTGAGCACCTGAGCTCGTTTCTAGCACATGTAATAGGGAGAAGCTCAAGAATACCAAGTGCCTATGAGTGTCATGGAAATAATTACCTGAGCAAAGGACTGGCCCCACCACTGCATGCTGTAGAGGCAGCAGGGCTTCAGGCCTCTGGAGGTCTCCTCCCCAGGAGGGCAGCTGGCTAACCAGTGCTCAAAGAAGTCACATCTTCCCACCCTGTCCCTGGACAAGGCTGGCAGCAGGCTCGGGGGGCTTTCAGGGTGCCCGGAGGAGAGGACTCTGTAGGGAACGCGGCTGTGTCAGCTTTGCTGCTTGCAAAGCAGCGTATTAGGGAGCGCAGTTAAGCATTCAAAATGATTAGCGAGGCTGGGTAGTAAATTCCTTTCATCATTTTGGCTGTCATCCTAAAATATGTGCTCTAGATTTACGACAGATTTGCTTGGTTTCGGCCAGGGAATTTCATTAAGTAACTCCTGCATCATGTGATACACAAGGTTGCATTAAATGGTCCAGTGATCATTTCTATTCTTCTGTTTCAATGATCCTTTTCTGAAAAACAATGCTAGCAGAGTGAGGAATTAAAACTAAAGCGTTGGTGTTTAGGACCTACAATGAGCCCAATCTATTTAAAACTGCTGGGGCATTTTTATTTTTTCTTTTTTTAATTGAATAACAATTCCCAGGATTCATTGATCTTTACATTAGTCAGAGCATCCTACAAGGACAGCAGCCACGATGGGGAGAGTGTGAGTAATGAGCTAGCAGCCTAGTGAATCATTTCCCCTAAAGCTTTGTATTTGTAGAGAGACAGATGGTGGGAGCTGTGAAGGGGGGGGGGGGAGAAAAATCCGCTTTTTGCAAACAACAAAAGTAGAGATAGAGGACAGTGAAAAAAAAAAAGAAAAAAATCATCAGGTAAAGGAGAAGAAGAGGCTGAGAATACAGCAGCTGTTTCAAAACTAACGTGCTACTGTTAAAATGGATTACAGTTAAGTATGGGAAGGAAATTACAGAAAACAAGCCCTTTGTGGCCAAGAGGGGGGAAATTTACCAAGAGCAGCCCTAAAAATACATTTGTAAATGAACTCTCGAGTCAGTTATTAACTTCATGTGTAGATAATGGGGAAGTAGCTGAAAACATGCAAGTCTCCCTCCCACAGGCTGGCAGGTACCCACAGAGGCAAAAGGCATCACTGGTGACAGTAGCACCAGGGTTCCTCTCACAGAGACTGTATATTTGGAGAGGGTGTGTGGGAAGAGAAATACACTGTTCCTAACGTGGAAAGTAAGAAGCAAAACAAGAGAGATACGTACTCAACACTGGGATGAGGACAGCATTAAGATAGAGATCACTGAGAAAGAGCCTCCTTTCCAGCCTTGCTGAAGTTCAGATGACTTTAATGCACATAAAGATGGTTTGTTTTTTTTTTTTTTATACAAGACACCTACGTGATGAAAACTAGGGTTCTGAAGTTTTTAATCCTCCCGTTACGCTGTATCGGTAATTCCAGCAAGGGAAGTATATGACAGCTCTAGTACAAAGTTAATCCAATAACAGCTTTGCACACAAGACATTAAATGCTGCCCTAAGAGCTCATTTTCTCCTGGTAGGCTTTTAACTGCCATCATTTGGTGCCATTTAAGCAAAGAAAGCATCAGATGTCCCTGCAGCCTCTCTGGGACCAGCAAGCAAGGCAGATAATTAAGCTGGCTCATTAGAGCAGCCCCACCGAAGGGCACCTTCTTATGAGCATGCCCCTTCCTCAGCTCCAACCAGCGACTGGGCTGCAGGTCCTGGAGACCTGGACATCTTCCTAACAGCATCGGGAAGGGCAGCAAATTTGGCGGTGTGGGCAGGGAAGCTCCACAATGGGATGTACTGATGGAGGTAAAGGAACAATTGCCACCATTTCTCATGCTTCTGGGCTGTCAGATTAAAGATGCTGGTAAAGCTGAGGGAGATACCTGACCTTAAAAGGTAATGGAGGGGGAGAAGGGAGAGCTACGTGGCCTTGCAGTGCCAGAAGCCTACTATAGTAACAAAGGAAAACACATCTCAGAGTGTTTCCTTGTCCTCAACATGCAGAACAGATGCACATTATCTTCCAAAGCAAACATCTCTTTTGTTACACTTTGGCTTTAATTTAACAGGTTCCCCCAAACCCACACCTGCAGGAGTCTGCCACTGTTTATTTAGTGTGTACTTGGGAAACAGATCCTGCCTGGAAGGTCATGGCTTTCAGCAGGGTCCCCCTCCACCATCCCTTCTCATGACATTGCTGCAGGAAAGCACTCTGTTACATTAAGGTATAAAGTTTGCAGTACTGGTGGGCTGGTGCTGCTCCTTCTCCCCAGTCCCTAACATGGGTCTTCTGAAGTTCAAGGCTGGCATGCAGAACATCAGTATTGTTAGAAAGCTCTACGGTGTCGTTTCTGCTTGAGCTGTACCAACAGCTGCTCACACAGGTTCCCACAGCCAGCACGAAACACTGGCACTTGCACATCTCACAACAGCCACTTGCACATCTCACAACAGCCACTTGCAAAGCCCTCTCTGAGACACTAGGCCTTCAGCCATGCATCTCTCCCACCTTGGTTAATACCGTGACAGCGGAGGAAGACCGATGGCCGTATCTGTGTGCTGTTTGTACCGAAGCGGTCTCTGGTCTGCAGGAGAAGCACGTCTGGAGCGAGCTGAGGCCTCCACTGCGCCCCTCGCTCTGAGCCAGGGCCGCAGACGGGTGCTGGATGCTGCTGCCTGTGCAGGCAAAGCCAAAGCAGGCCCCGAGCCGCCAGCCTGCAGGAGGAGCCAGCAGAGTAGCAGCCTCTCCAGTTCTGGCTCAGCATTAAGCCAGGAGTAAGCTGGAAGAGCTCAGCTTTTGCAGGCTCAGAGCCCTGCCTCAGCCTGATTGCGGAGTCATGCACAGACCACCAGCTGTGTGTCCCAGTCTGTGGCCAGGATCACTTGTAAACAAACCAAAAAACAACTAAAACGAAGTTTCCCAGCCTGAGCAGGTCTGCCAGCTAGGCTACGTTTCAAGAGCTTGCTGGTCAAGATGAGACCAGACAAATATAAATGCACATACCCTCCATCGTGGCTCTGGGGATCGCACACTGTTGTGCAGAGCCGTGCAAACTGGAAGAAAAGACACCAAAAGCAAAGGCAGGGTTGGTTTTTGGGTTTTGTTTGGGATTTTTTGTTTTTTAACAATTTGTTTTTTATTGAAAAGTATCAGGGACTTCTCCAGTTTCCAGCAGAGGAGAGGGCAAGTGCCTACTTACCCACCTAACCCTCAGGTTAGGGGAGCTTTGCAGCAACTTCTGCAGCCACCAAGCCCATGGGGTAATGGATGGATCCAGGGAATCTCAGGTGAAACATCGATGCACCCAGTGGGTGTAAATCTCTGCAGGCCTGGCTGTTGTGGAAGGGGTAAAAGGGTGGTCCAAATCCTGCCAGGGAGTAGGCAACTTCCCAGCACCTAATTTGCCGGTTGGGCAGATAAGTCCTCTCTGTTGTATCATCCATTTTTTTTTTTTGGGGGGGGGGGGGGGGTGTAAGTGCCTAGTCCTGCTCTTAGCCTCGTAGGTTATAGTGTGCGTGGTGTGAATGTCATGCTCATTTACTACAATTTTTAGGCAAGGCTTATTCATACTAACGTGTGTTAATTGTGTTAATGTTTAATTTTTACCTGCTGTGAGCATGGGAAACTGAAAGCTGTGTCCTTGGCCACCCACTGGGCACAGCACCCCATGAAGACTGTATATTTTTCCATTGGAGCACCAGTTTCTCTCAGCAGAGGGTCCTTAGCCTCAGCATGGAATTGTCTGGCTTTTATCAGCTAAGCCAGACACTTACTTGCTTTCTGCCATGCAAGGATGTGGAAATGCTCACATGTCAGAGGGATGGTGTGTGGGGGAGCAAGCAGGCTCCAGAACATCGCTCTGCTCGAGAACAGGCCAGGACATGTAGAAGGAGGCAGCTTCTCCGGTGCAAAATGAGTAAAAACTCAACCCTGGCGTTGTCTGTATGTGTGGGGAGCTCCTGCTAGATGATCTCACCTCAGGGAGGGAGTCTCTTCTAAAGGGCACTCGAGTTGCTTCGTTGAGGTGCAGCCCCCAGCATGGCTGCTGTCGGTGCCTCGAGTCACCCAGCTGTCTGCGTGCCACCTTTCCTCTAACCACGCTTAGGCTGAGCCTAGACCTGAGGGGTGAGAGAGCTGGGGCTGGGTCTGCTGCTGCCTCAGCATCCTCTGGGATTTTCACTTTTCATTTCGGGCTCAGCTCTCGAAGGTCTCATCTCCCCCAGGGTGCTCCCTTGCTGGGATGAACTGGGAAGCCCAGACTGACTGGGAGCAGTTCCTGAGGTCATCCTTCATCCAAGGCTGAGCTGGGGAAGACTGATACACATCTTCTTGTCACACTGTCACTGAATGAAGCACTGTAAATGGATGTACATACACACCTAGAGCTCAATAAATAGCAGAGCCCTGCCTCTCCAGAGTGTGCCGTGTTTGTCCTTCTCAGAGGGGATTGTTACGGGGGGTGGTCCTGTCACAGTTTGTCACAGGGCTGGCTGCAGCAGGGCAACCGCTTGCGCTTGGGCTCTTCCTGCCTGTGCAGAGGGAGGCTGTGGTGGTATTCTGCAATGCCACCTCCATGGTCCAAGCTGCAGTTAGCAGCCAGGAGTGAACAGCCCTCTCCCTCTTACATGCCTCTGGGGCTGCCAGTAAGGAAAACAGAGGTTGTGAGCAAGGAATGCAGAGATCCATCTGTGGACAGTAGGTAGCACCTCTGCTGCTGTCAGCAAATGCTTCCTCACAGATCGTGCTGCAGTTTTGCCTGTTTTGTTAAACACCCTACTATTACTTGTGTTTTGAGGCCAGCTTGAACTGAGCAGAAAGTTGTTCAACTTAAACAGTCAGCCTCAGGGTGTGGCTGATGGCCCCAAACTTTCCCATATCTGATCAGAGCAGTTGAGTGTATTTTATTATATCTAATTCATAACCCAGTCTATTATTGGAAGAACTGGTTTTGAGGCTTTGGGGAGTAGGGGATGAAATCAGATTGCTGCCTTTAAATGAGGCAAATGCTGCAGGAAGACAAATATTTTACAAAATAATGACCAAATTCTGGAGCAGAAAAATTAAGATTGAGCTTAACTTTTTTTTTTTTTTTTTTTTTTGGTTATGAGCTCTTCTTCCCAAGCTCTTACAGGTCCCATTTTTCATGTGGACTTGAGAGAGGTAGCTCCTCGGGAGCTGAGTCTCCTCTGCTGGGGCTGCAGGTTGTCAGAGGAGGCACCAAGCCTTGGGCATAGGGTACAGATGGGAGGCCAGTGGGGGCAGCCAGCTCCACATGATGGTTTTGCTGTTCCTCAGGGGTACCAGGAGCAGGTAGCACAAGACCCCTGAGTCACATGTACAGTGGCCACCTGCTCTATTGGGTTTTTAAGCTTTTTTTGTCCTTTTCCTTGTCATGGCTCTTAACTGCTGGGATCCCAGTGGTGGGGTGTGGGGGCTGCATCTCTGCAGGACTGATCTGCCCTCCACCTGACCATGCCCTGGTGCCTGCTGGGGTGCTTTTCTCTCCCTCCCTGAAGAACAGCACATGCTTCCCTTGCTCTGAGGTCCTGCCAGGCTGGTGCATGGTGGGTAGAGGGAGGAGAAGCTTGCTGTCCTGGGTAGAGTTATCTCCTAGACAGCACTTGTACAGGGGATCAGCCCCAGTGTGCTACGTACACTTTTCCATACTTCCCTCCAGGAGCGGAGCCAGTGTCCTGCCTAGCTCCCAGCCTGATGCACAGTGGGCAGAGGGAGATGCTATTGTCCCTGTGGAGTCACAGCTGCCAGCGTGTGTAATGGGGCCGGTGCATGGCCAGCAGTCTGCAGTAAGATTTACAGCTGACTCTTGGCACTCGCAAGTAGCTCTCCATCTCGGTGTCAGCACCATGCCTTGTGCTTATTTATTCTCATCTCCTGTTTTCTGTCTCTGTTTTCTTGTTTGGTACTTGTTGAGATGAGCAGGGTTATACTGGACAGAAGTTTGTCCCCTTGGAGGTGATGGGGTTTTTTTGGCAGGTGAGCCATAGGGGTAATCTGAAAGGAAGGGGGTAAAGCCCAGTTTTGGGTGCTGCAGCCATCCAAAGGGTACAGGAAATGATGGGATTTTCCTCTCGTGCAAACTAATTCATGCCTTTCCTGATGCTTTCAGGGAGAGGGCAGACAGAAAAATAACTGATAAATGGAAGTCTGGTCCAGGGGGCTGTAGAAGGGCTGTTGCAAGGCCTGTGGGACCTGGCCTCCCCTGAGGCTGCTGCAAGTCCTTCACACTGGTCAGAGCCCTGGTTCTCTCTACTGCAGCACAGTATGTGAGAGCTCAGGTGAATGCTGAACAAGCATGGGGTGACCCCAAATAAATAGGGTGGGGAGCGTTGCTGGATGCTTGCCTTGCTCCTGTTGTCTTTTTGGAGCATCTTTAGGTCACCCTTGGCAGGTATTCAGGGGTGCAGACCTCAGGTCAGACCTAGAGTGGCTGCGGTGAGAAAGGGAAACTAATGCATAGTTTTAGGATGAGCAAGAATAAGAAAAGATAATACCATTGTCATCTTGCAGGGTCATTATACCATTGCTGGATTAGGGGGAGGAATTAGGCACGGACAGTTCTGATAAAAATGAGGAGGGGGGTTAAAGGTCTGCTAAGCACCTACAGAGCAGGCGCAAGAGACCAGGGTCAAAAGTTTAGCTGTGAGGAAGACGTCTTACTTCATCCTCAAGACCCCTGACAACCACCACCAAAAAAAACTGTGCCTGCTCAAAGGGGAGGAGACCTCATCTGCATGTGAAGTGGGGATAGATAATGCATATGCACATTGTGAAACCTATTGAAAAGTAAACGTTTAACTCTATAAAAGCTACACAAGACTGCCTGAGGCACACACATTTGTGGTGGGGCAACCCCCGTGCGTCCAGTGCCGAGTAAACACCCTACTTTACAACTGTCCTAGTTGTGGAGTCTGATCTCCGCAAGTCAGTGGGTTGGGACTGCAAAGGGAGATGCTTAGGCCAGGGCTCCCCATGGCCTCTGCCCTGCAGCTGCCAACACACTACTTAGGACCTGCAGCTGGAGCACAAGTGAGACCCTGCCTCTCCTTGCCCCAGTGGGGCCACCTTGCAGCCCCCATCATCTCAACAATTCCCAGAGGGCTGGGACAAGTGTAGGCTCCATGCTGGGCTCCCCGTTCCCAGCTCAGTGTCTGCTGGAGCATGGGCTGGGCCATGCTCGCTGGCCTCTGCTCTCCTATTCTGTCCCTCCAGGGCTAATTGAATCAGGTGGCTGGAAATTGAATCCAATTGAATAGATTAAATGAGCCGGGCTTGCCACTCACTGCAGCGCAGCTCAGAGCCTTGCCAAGCTGCTGCTGGAGTCTGGGAGCTCCAAGGAGTCCTGTGGGGGCACGAAGGGGCTGGGGAGGCTGCAGGGAGACAGAAGCCCACTGGGCTGGGCTGGTTCTTTGGCTCTCCTTTGACAGATGAATTCTCAACCGTTTCTCCATAATGTGAACCTGACCAGGTCCCAGGGCTCACAGGTCACTCTGCTACAGGCATGCACAGATTGGGTTTTGCTCATTTCCTCTCTGAAGCAATTAATGACCAATTAGCTGGAGCTCCCCTGCTCCAGGGTTCAACCAGGTCCTTCCCAGCAGTATACAGGGGTGAGGATGTTCAGATGACCTGAACAGCAGCACCAAGCCAGTTGTCCTAGCCTAGAGCAAGTGATGCTCTGGCAGCACAGTCTGCAGCACCCCAGCCCCTATGCCTTGCTTTTGGCTCCTCTGCTGCAGCAGCCCAAAATAATGGGTGGGACAGGCAACAGAGAAGAGTGCACTGAGACCACAGTCTCAGTCATGGACATCCCCTCCTGCAGAGGTGAGCTTAGGTATGGGGCCCTGCCCTGGCAAAGCAGGAGGATATGTCCACAGCATGGACTCACTCATGACAGAGATGTAGACCTGAGCTGCTTAGAGGGCTTCTGGTGTGGTATCCAGCATGGTCTAACTGAGGGCTGGAAACGGTATCTGGTTCCTCTTTAAATAAAAGCTGAGCCCACAGGCACTGAGCAAAGAAACACTTACAAAATGCTCTGTAACACTCAGAAGACTTGGGGCATCTCCTGTGCCTGGGAATGCTCCAGTCCAGTCTCTAAACAAGTGCTCACTGATCTCTATAAACAAGTGCTTTTCTTCACACAGGTATTACATACAGGGTGGGTGAAGAGCCCCTCGCCACCTGTCCAGCAGTGGGGTTGTGCCAAGGAGTTCCCTCCTTGCTAGAGATGTGGGCAGAGACAGGTTTTCGAGGATGCAAGGTGTGATGCAAAGTCCTTTTTCCCTCCTGCACACCCAGATTTCTTCCACCTGCTGATTTGCATTTGACAAGGGAGGTTCCCTTTCTCTTGCAGCATTCCTGCTTGCAAGGCTTGCCCAGCAGCTTGCAGACATCTGTTCCTTCTCTAGCTTCACAAGATCTTCAGCAGCTGAAATTCCCCATCCCAAGCTGAATCTCACAGTGTCTCCCACCTACCGGTTCATCTCTGCAGAGTGGATTTGCAGAGATGGGAGCTGTCTTCCCTTGTGTGTGTCTTGGGTGACACCCTGCTGGGGCATTACCTCCCCAGGACCTTATGGTCTGCTGTAGCTGATCCCCTTGTCCTCAGGACTCCAGGCCTGCAGAGAGACCAAGGGGCTGTGTTAGGTCTCGTGCCATCCAGATCCGTTTCCCCTGCAGATGTAGGAAATACTGTGGTTTATTCCTGAGTGAGGTCATTTGCCCTGCCAGAGCCCCTCCTCAGCTGCTTGCAAGACCGTGAGCATCCCTTCCCCAGGCTGGGGGGCTGTACGGGCCCTGGGTGAGGAATAGCCCCCCAGGCCGAGCTGTTCATCTCCATGTAAGGCTGCTGTTTGCTGGCATTTCTGTAAGGTGTGAAGCTGGTTTAAGGAACTCCCATTTCTGCCCTCCACTCCTGGAACTGGCCCCTGGGTGCTGCGTCCTGTGTCCCAGCCTGGGAGCTGCCCAGGAGCCCTCTCTGCCAGGGTAGCAGAGCTGTCCCTCACCTTACAGTGTAAATCTGAGCCCAGAGGCACCAGGCAACCGCAGCCAAAATAAGATTAACAACATCTGCTGAGAGCACATCCCGACGACTGCTATTGATGACCATGGCTTTAAAATACTGTTAACAGTGGATAAAAGTGTCTTGATTTAGAGCACTTGGCAATTACATCTCTGTTTGAAATTTCCTAAAGATAGGATCAGACTCCCAAGTCCTGCTCTGTGCTTTTCCGATGGAATTAATAAGAATGGGGATACGCAATTAGACAATGTGCAGGGTGGTAGGGCAGATCAATGCCTTGTGGTTACCTAATGAAGTGTTAAATTGTGTCTTTCCCTGTCCACCTTAACAGCCACAGTGGGCTGTCTTCAGTACTCATGCCTGGGGGAGAGAACCTGGCACCCCTCTACCCCAGCCCAGTGGGATGTGGACCCCAGCACTCCTGCCTCCTTTCTAGGCTCTTGTTGCTTCTGTGGATGGAAGCAGTTTGGGATTGTCCTGGGCTTTGTGTCGAGCCTGAGGTTTCCAGGAGGGCTCCATGGGACACATGCATTGCCCCAGAGCTGAGGGGGTTCTCAGTGGAGACCCAGAGGCATGGATGAGCCAAAGGGATCGGCCCCTTATTGCAGGGTAGGTGTCTTGGAGAGGAACAGGAATGGTTACAGGGGGGTTTAGCTCAGTCTGGCCTCAGTCTGGATGAGACTTGTGGCAGCCTGGCACAGCTCTGCCTGCAGCAGGGTTCTCTGTCCAGTGCTCCGGGTAATACCAGAGCATCCCCAAACCTGCAGTAACCTGCAGTTACTGTCAACAAGGCTGCGCCACTTCCTGTTGACCTGGGGACAGTGTGGCCCTGTGCACACCTCCTGACCCCTCTTGCCCTGGCTCAGAGCCATTCCTAGCTATGGCTCTGCTGTCTGGGGAGCAGCATTAATCCTGCACAGATGGCCTTTATCGAAGTGCTGCCACCACTGACAAGGTGATGGATGGGCCACTTAGGGGACATGCCTTGCACTTGGGCTGATGCGAACAGGTGATTTCCATCATGACAAGGGTGGATGGGTGGTCCTGGAAACACCCTGCCTCTGAGAGACACACAGCCTGGGGTGCACTTCAAGATGCAAAACCTCTTGTGTCCCTAGTTCGCCTCTCTCCTTGCGTTTCCCACCTGGCCCACTGCTTTCCATCACTGTCCCACCCTGCTGCCAGCTGTGTCAAGCCCTGGGGTTGGTTTACATGGCCGTTTCCCCCAGGGCTCTCTGCTGCTCTCCCAGAGATCAGCTGGTTTCCACAGGACCCCTGCCCACCCCAGCAAGCTGGATCTGTCTGTCTCCCCATCCTCTACACTTCCCTGGCCCTGGGTGTTGGAGTATAGGCCCTCCCTCAGAGTTACCCCTTTAACGGATCTGGGTTCTTGGGAGCCGCCGGAGCTCTTCCCATCCTCCGCAAACAGTCAATCCAGCATCGTCTGCAGCAGCGCAGACCGCCGGCCCTACCTGCAGGTGGCTCCTGCCCGCCCCAGACCTGCTGACTGCTTCGGTGGTGCCCAGAGCCAGTGGCCGCGGGGCTCCGCAAGGCGTGAGGGTGTTGGTTAAAGCCTTGGGTGCGGTTTAGGTGATTTTCCTCAGCCTGGCCCAGCCTTTCTGCAGATGCCGCACGCCCCAGTGAGACGTGCTGCAAAGGGTGCTCTCTCTGTACTCTGCTGTGACTTTGCCACTGTGACCGTCCCTGGCCAGACGTGTTTACTGTGGTGTCTCTGCACCCGGTGCACCTGCAGCAGGGTCCCTGCCTGGGTTCGGGCAGGTGGGCAGGGATGGTCTCATTCCTACAGCAGAAAGGCAGCAACAGCCAGCAGTGGGCAGCTCTCACTCTGGTGTCCTGCAGACCCCTAGCTCCCAGGGCTCAGAGGAACATTTAGGGGAGAATGTTGCATTTTTCCCAAGCAGAGAAAGGCTCAAAGGCTGTGAATCCTGGCAGGATGCCCAGCCCTCGTGTCTGCTAAGGAAAGGATCTGTGACCAGACAGCAAGTGAGCTGTGTCCCCTGTTTTCTATGCTGTGGGGGGATGTGCTGTGGCAGTCTGGCCCTGGGGCTGCCCCATCCTACCCCGTGGTACCCACCAACCTGCCCAGCTTTCTCCCCTCACCCTAGCCTGGCAAAGCATCTCTTGCTTGCCTGCAGGAACAGGAACACTTAGCTGGGATAAAAATAGCCATGTTTGCCTCCCGATGGACCAGGGATGGCAGAAGGTGAAAACTTCCCCTGTGAAGCTCTGTTGGGCCAGACATATCTGCAGTGGGATGGACCCTCAGGATGCTGGAGATGGCTTACAGAGCCCTCCCAACTGAGGCTACCTCCCAGGGACACTGCTGGTCCTCGGGAGCTGCCAAATGTGGCCAAGGATACAATGGAGAGGATGGGGGAAGGAGGATGAGGAGCATAAGAAGCAGCGAGATGGACAAGCCCAGCAGCACAGGGTTTTCCCAGGCTGGCCAGGCTCTGGCTAAGCAGGGGGGGCATCCATTGCCAGGGCTGTCCCAGAAGTTTCTCTCCATCTGGGCTGCATGCATGGGCTCTGCGGTGGTGGCCAGGCCCCAGGGAGGGCCGAGGGAATGTGTTTAGTTCTCCAAGTATTTCTCTGCTGCGTTTTCCTTGCTAAATGGCTCTTATTTTTAGATCCAGGCAGTTGCTAAGCATCGCTGCCTCGCTAAAGCGGCTTCTTTCATGGCTTGACACCAAGGCACGCTGACAACACGCTGCCGCGTGAGCGTGTTTCTCCCTCCTCGCTGCTCTGGATTCCCTTTCTGCCCTGCAGCTCCCGTGGGCCGGGAGGGACCGGGACAGGATGCTTTGCCTCCCTCTTGGCTCCGGATCCCCTCTGTCTGCAGAGATCAGAGGATGAAGGGTGAAGAGGTGGGAAGCACTGGGAGCTGTGCAGCCCCTGAGATGTGCCCAGGACCCCTGGCACAGTGCAAAGAGGCAGCACATGGGCAAAAATGTGAGAAAAGCCCCTGGCTTGGCCTATGTCAGGGACTCTCCAGCACAGTTTGCATCCCCTGGGATGGCATCATGCACAGATGGCAGCAAATAACTGGGGCCTCCAGTGCCAGAGCCCAGCGACAGATGTATCTGTGGGGCTGTGAGCTCTCTTAGCAGCACCGCACTCCTGGAAGCCCCCCCGAGCTGTGCTGCTGCTTCACCTCGTCACTGAAAAGTCCTGCTAAAGGCTCTAACCTTTCACAGGAAACCCAAATTCGGGGTGGGGGGTGGCAGGAGTGGACCTGCTCCTGTGCTTGTCTGCAAGCAGACAGACCAGGGTCACCCTCGCCACACCTCTGCTGCTCACCCATTCCACCTCTGACCGATTTCCCACCCACCTTGCCCCGGGGAGCAGGGGGTGTGCTTGCAGCAGTCCTGGACTGAGCAGGACTGGGGTTCCCCTTCCTCTGTAGCTCCTGGGGATCCCGAGGCACAGCCTGACGTGGACACTCACACTCAGGACTTGGGGGTCCCTCGCTCCCACGCAGTGGGGCTGCGCTCCTCCCGCTGCCCTGTGCTTTGTTTATCCCCACCCCCTTCTCTATCCGTGCGCGGTCCCTGACCTCCGGGTCTCACCCAAACCGCCGGAGACCACACCTCGGTGCGGCCCGGAGCAGCTCCCTCCCTGCCTCTTCCCTGGAGCCCCTCCCGCCGCCCCCGGCCGTGCCTCAGTTTCCCCAGGGCGGCGGGGCAGGGCCGACGGCTCCCAGGAGGAGGCGGGAAGGACGGGAGGGAGGGGGCGGCCGTTCCCAGCCCCGGCGGCGGCGGGGAACGGGGCGGCTGCGCGCTCCTGCCTGCCGTACCGAGCCGAGCTCCCCGGCACCGCCGGCCCCTTCCTGCTGCCGCGGTGAGTGCGGCGGGGGGAGGCGGCGGGCGCGGGCCCCCCCTGCCCGGCGGCGGAGCCCTTGCGCCCCGTCGCGGTTCCCCCCGCCGCTCGGCGGGGCGGGAAGATGCGGAACAAGGGCAGGAAGGAGAGCCTGTCCGACTCCCGCGACCTGGACGGCTCCTACGACCAGCTCACGGGTGAGTGTCGCCCGCCGAGGAAGGTGCAGCAGTCGCTCGGGACCACGGCGCGGGCGCGGTCCCGGGAACCCCTACCCGGCACCGGACACCCCGGGTCCCCCTCGCCCCGCTTCCAGACCCGGCTGAGCCCCGGTCCCTTGCCCACCCCGCTTCGCCGCACGCTTTGCCCGGGGTGGGGCGGGGGGCGCGACCCTGGCGCTGAAGCAGAGGGAGAGTCCTGGGCCCGGGGGAGGAGATGCTCCGGGGGAAGTTAGGGTCGGTGCCATCCGAGTGGAGGTTGCCCCGGGGCAGGTTTGCAGGGAAAAGGCCCATGCCGGGGACTAGGGTGCTTGAATCGCTTTTGGCTGCCCGCAGGCTCGCCCTCCCTCACGGCTACTTCCAAGCCCTTCGGGACACCAGGGTTTGGCGCTGAGCTCTCTCCACCATGTCTTTGACCTCCCATTGCACTCTGGAGTGGCACAGCAGCACCCTGGCAGCCGGTTCCTCTGGGAACAGAGGGGTTCACCCTTCTCAGCACACCCCAGCAGTGCCACAGAGCCTGCCGGCTTCTCCACCCATCACCCAGTGTCTCCTAGAGCATCTCCATAGGTGCTCTGCCCTTGGGAAGTGGTGGCCGTGAGACAGGGAGGCCATATATGGCCTATCTGTGACCCTATTGCATGCCCTTCCATCCTTTGTCCCAGCAGGGAGCTGCCTGGCATCCTACATCTCATCACAACATCCATTGCACCTCATGCCCCACTGTCCGGTAGCAAAGCAGCTGGGCTGGAGCTGGCGACACCCCTCCTTCCCCATGTGCTCACCACAGATCAGGCCAAATCCTGTCCCCTTTCAGACCCTCCATTGCAGCAGCTGTGAAATGGGGCAGCAGTTCCTGCCTGCTTCCTGGGACCCACAACAGAGCCGAACCTGTCTGTAGCTTGTGGGGTTGGGTGCCCTCGTGCCACAGGCACTGGGGTGTGTGCACAGGAGGCTCCCTGGAATCCTGGTGATGCTTTTCCCTCCATAGTCTGGAGTGGATTTCAAGTTTTGCTCTGGAGTTTTGAGGAGGTGGTGGTAGCAGGACAGAACCCCTGCTCGGCTTTCCTGAGCTGCCCCACTCATGGGAAGGAGACACCACTTGCTGCCTGCCCAAACGCGCTGCAGGGAAGATATTTTCTGAGCTGTGTAGGAACTTGGAACCCACACACAACTTTTTCTCTGGTTTCTCCAGTAACTTTAAAATGTCCATATGGGTTTAAATCAAACCAAGGTTAAAAATAAATTCCAGTTTCTCCAAGGCTGAGACCTTTTATGCCTGGGCTTACCTCTGAGCCAGCCATGCAGCAGGAACCTGAGCAGAAGGGAGATGTGCCATTGTGCCAGCCCCTGCCCGTGGGGATGGAATTGCCGGAAAGCCTCTGGGGAATAAGGCTGGAAATATCTGCCCCATTTCCCAGTGTGGGAAACAGAGGCCATGGGAGGGCATGTCACACATTTGCTATCACTGCCAGGTCACTGACCTGCCAGGGCAGAGCCAGCAGTTACACCAGATGCCCAGGGAGGGGGCCAGTTCTGGTGACACCAGTTTCTCTGGTGTTGGCTGAACGCATGGAAGCCACCCCTCCCTGTGGAGGGAAAGTTGTTTTTCTCACAGAAAGAGTGTGGAAGTGATGCAGGCAGAAGGAGAGGGGTTGCAGCCTTAGCTCTGAGGAGGCTTCAATAGCTCAAGCCCCCGCCTGCTAATCTGCCCTGGGCTCACCCACTTCCTTGAGTATGTGTTGAGGAGCTGGAACCCCTGTGGTGCCACAGCGAAGCCCTGGGGTGGAGCTGGCAGTGCCACTGTGGGTTTAGTCTGTCCCTGCAGATATGAGGACTGCTGGCCCCCAGTGTTTTGTAGCTCAGCCCTGCTTGGCAATAAGCATAGGCAGTTTGAGGTGTTCCTACAGCCTTGGGGACTCCATCCATCAGGGTCCATTGGCGTCTGGGGGACATCTGCCGTGCAAGACCTGTTAACCAAGAGATGATTTGATGTCAGGCGATGCAACAGCCCCACGGCAGCTCCAGTGATTGCTGGACTGCATGAGGATAGCAGTCAGTCTTGCTGCCTCCCGGTCACTCGCCAAAAATGGGGATGGGAGTGAGGAGACCCTCGCGTCTAAGCAAGCCCAAAGAAGAGTTAGCATTACCCCCTTCCAAAAAAAAAGTGAGGGGCTAAGGGGAAGCAAGACCCCCAGCCATGCACAGGGTAGAATTCCCCCCCCCTCCCTTCCCTGGCAGCACATTAATTTTAAATTTAAAGAGCTGCTGAAAGTGGGGGTGCAGTGACAGGTACGTCCCTGCAGCATCTCCAGCAGTGCCTGGCCATACCAGCCCCTGACCAGAGCAGCAATGGGCTGTGCAGACAAGCAGCACGTGGACGTGTGTGTGAGAGACAAGAGCGCCCGAGTGAATGAAAGCTGCCCGTGTATGAGCAGCGGGGAGAGCAGGCACCACTCCGTGTGCCGGGGGAGCGCAGGGCGGCTGCGCTGCAGCCAGCTGGGACGGACTCTGCCTGTGCCTGGCCCTTGTGTGGAGGCACTGGGGAGAGGGCAGGCATCAGCCATGCCTGGCTGATGAGCCTGGGGCTGGACACCCGCCTGGATGTTAAAGAGAGAAATGTTTAGGTTGTGCCACTAGGAAATTAAACTGGTCCATTTCTGGGGTATTTTGATGACGCTAGTGAGAAATAAAAGCCATCCATAAATTACATTATTCCTCTGGCCCTCTAATGACATGAGTGATTAGTGTGCAAGCAGAGCCCAGAGCCAGAGTCTTGGGACTGCTCTGGACATGTCTCTCCGTGCAGCAGAAATGGAAGCCTGGTACCACTTTGCCCCGAGGAGCGCAGGTACTGTGTCCCCAGCCCTGAATTCTGGCAGCATGAGGGGTGAGGAGAGCTCCGAGGTAGCTTTGCCTCCTGCCTGCTGCTCTGCAGGGGTGTGTGGGTGGCAGGGCTGCCTCAGCCCCAGCTGGGGAGCAGGGCAGGATGGCCCAGTGCCCTATCTCACGCCACAGGACAGTGCTGTGTCCTGTAAGCAGGGTGGCACACGCCAGCGCAAGGCCAACATCCCAGCTGTCTGGAGTGTGTCAAACCCCCTTAGCTGCATTTTGGAAGGATGAGGGATTCACCTCTGGGGCTCTTGGTCCCTCAAAAGGGGTTAGGAGGCTCACTTTTCACCTGCTTTTTTCACCCCTGCTTTCTCCCTCCTGTGGTCCTGTTGTGGGGTCTCAAGCAACTGCTTTTCTCCACCCCAAAGGCAGCTACAGCATTCACAGTGGGTTAGCAATTGCTGTAGAGACCATCTGCAGAGCTTTAGGATCCTCCTGCCTCCCAAGTCAAGGCTAATGGATGAGGACTCCTGAACTCAGTGCTTTGAGCAGCCCACCCAGTGAGATGAAAATCGTAGGTACCAGTGTAGTGGCAGTGCAGCATCTGTCAGAGCTCTTCTCCGTACTTGTGGGGAGGGTGTTTCAGAGGCATCTCTGCCGGTGGCATTAAGCTGTCCCCTGCAAACACATGGAGAGGAGGATGGGTCAGTGGGGTTGACAGAAGGGCAGCAGGAGTCTGACTCCAGTCCCTACTATGGAGTAAAGCCAAAGAGCCATTCTCCAACTATGCATCTGCTGCAGGTGGGTACCAGTTGATGGGCAGATCTAGGGCTGCGCCAGAGGCTTGTTCTGCTGCCGGCAAACCTGGCAGCTCCACTGTGGCTGCTCGCAGCCTGTGATCAACGAGGCAGGAGGAAAATCTACATGGGCTTGCTGTAGTGTAGGACTTCCACCTGCACAGGGAATAATTTATTTTCCAGGGTGTAGAGAGGGTGTCAGTGCTAGTCAGTCCCAAATAATAGTGTAGGGAGAAGAGGTGGGGTCTTCAGCTGGAGGATGGTGTGATGGGGCCGATGTCGTGGAAGTGAGGGCAGGAGGCAGGCAGGGGCTGGCTGGGTACTTGGCTGTGAGCATGTGTGGCAGGTGTGCCATGGTTGCTTGCTGGGGTAGATCCCAGGGAGGGTGACTGGGATGGGGACTGTGCTCAAGACCACAGCAGCACCTTGCCCATGTCCAGAACAAAGCTTCTTCTCTTGACCCATTGCTTCCTCAAGGAGCACAGGGTGCATGGCCACCTTGCTCTGCCCTTCAGGGCTGGCTGACTGGATCCTTGTGGCCAGCAGCACACATGGTTTGTTCCCTCTTCCTAAAAATAGACCCCAGAAGGGGTGACACACACCTATGTCCTTTCCCTTGGGGGTCTGGTCTGTGGGACTCGAGTGTGCTGCTTGTCTGCCTGCTACTCTGCTAACCTTCCTCTTTGTGCTGCCACTGCTGCCTCACTCGTCCCCCTCTGCTTGCTGCTTTTCCTCCCACTGCAAGATGGTGAGGCTGGGCTGGAAGCTGGGCTGACCCTTGAGCCAGGTTCCTGACCTCCCCAGGAGACCCCCAGTCAGGGTGGGGTATGGTGGGGAAAGGGCTCCCACTTGTGCACTGGGGCAGGGGCTCCCATGGGGTCCATTCTGTGCCAAAGCACCCTGCCCTTGACGGATGCTGCACCTTCCTGGGGTAATGGGAGTGTTGCCTGACTCTGCCTTGTCTCTGTCTGCTGTCTTCCTCTCTCTGGCATCTCTACCACTCTGCCTCTTCCCTCTTTGATGTCCTGGCTTGGCTGCAGCCCTTTAATGACAATGAATCCCCTCTCATGGGGTGTTGTAACCTCTCTTGACTGAAGGCTTAGATTCTGACAGTGAGGAGGTGGGATGCTGCTCTGAGTCCACGCCGGGACAGAGCTGCATGTGAGTCAGGGGGCTCAGGCACAGTGTTGGTGGGTACTGCTGCCTGTGGGCTGGTTAAATTTTGCAGGTGGAGAAGCTGGAGCTGAGATTTTGGCAGCTGCTGCTGCATCCCCATGGGCAGAGGCAGGTCAGAGCCCTCGGGGAATTGATGCCACAGGATTAAATGACAGGAAGTTTGTGGATTTGGTCGGGGTGGTTAAACGGCTGATTTCTGCAGATGCTGATATTCATGGGCTGTCTTAACTTTGGCCAAGGTGTATGGGTCCTGCTGTACGGGGCTGGTGATGCAAGGGCAGGGAAGGGTTTGCTCTTTTGCTATCTCTCTGTCCAGGCATAGAGAGGAGTTTTGCTCCATGACTGGTCATGTTGCAACTGGACAAGATATCCAGGCTTGGTGGTGCTGTTTTCCTGCTGTGTGCTGTGCTGGGACCAGTTACCCACAGAGCTCTGGGATCTGGGACAGGAAGAAGTTTGGGAGGGTGAGAAAAGGTGGTTCCCTGGAGCAGGATCTGGTTTCCAGCGGACCACACAAGTCCATGCATCCCAGCTGCAGCTGAGCCTCATGCTCTTGTTTGCAGCAGGGCCATCAAGGGTCACAGCTCCAAAGGACAGGAGAGACCACATTAGTGGAGATGCCTCACCCCTCCCTCGCTGGCTCTGCTCATTAGTGGTGTTTTCATTAGGAGAAGTGGTTTGGTTTTGTTTAAGTGGAATTGCTGTGCTTGGGAGATGATAAATCCATCTGCTGGCAAATCACTCTCCTGCCGCTGGGATGGATCTCAGCCCTGGGCTTTAATCGTGCTGCAGATGAATGAGCCTCTAGTGAAATGAATCTCCCTGCCCTGCCCTGCCCTGCTGAGGGGGCTGAGCCAGGCGGGCTGCCTCCCTGACACCACAATGAAGGGCTCTGGCTTGGGGTGGGAGGTCAAAATCCTTCTCTAAGGGGTTGCAGAGCCCTGGGGGTGGTTATGGTCGAGAAAGCAAACTGCTGGGGCTGGTGCAAGCAGCTTCCCTGGAAGCAAAGGGGGAGAGGAACTCCTTTCCACAGGGCAGGAGCTGCAGGTGGTTTCTGGGGTCCTGTTCAACCCGTTGTCCGTGCAGCGTGCTCTGCCAGCAGCCAGGGCTGGGTGGGTGTCATTCCATGGGGGCAAGCGGCAGGACAGTGCATGGGACATGGCTGGGGACAGGATGGAATGGCCCAACTGTTGGTGATACTCTACCAAGTGGCTTTGGAAAGGGAAAGTGGCAGCAGGGCTGTGCTATGCAGGAGGCCCTTATCGGTCCCCTTGTCCCCTGAGCTGCTGTGGCTCTGCCTGCTTCTTGCTTATAAGTAAATTTGTCTTCCACTTCAAATGAAAATGGGTGGTGTGGCCCCTCGGGCATCAGTGTGAGTAATTAACGTGTTTGGAAACAGAGCCCTGCAGGAGAGGAGCTGGGGGCAGGATGGCTGTTGCATTCAACTTGAGCTGACAGGGATGGGGTGCAGGGGTCTATCATCTTTATTGCCTCTGAATTTGGGTCTTTTCGAACGTTTCCTTTCTGGCCCAGACAGGGTGAGTCACCTGTGGGCAGTGGTGTCTTATGTACACGAGTGCACATGTGCCCATGCTCTCATGGCATTGTGCCTTCCCTGCCTGTGCCTGAGGGCAGCACCCAGGCTCAGCCCTGTTCTGGCAGGAGCTGCCCTGCTTTTGAACCCATTGGGTCAGAAAATCTCTCCTGTTCAGGCAATTGGCACTCCTAACCTAGGGACAGTGTTAGCATCACTGCTAGGGGCTCTGAGGTGTGGCAAGAGGATGAGTGTCCCATCTATGCTGCTCCTGCTCACCCTACATGTGGAGATGGGGGACCTGCAGACGTTTTGATCTGGGGCACACATAAGCAGGTGCTCTGAGCATGGCTGCTGTGGTGCCCCTCTGATTTCTGCCCCAGCTCCATCCACAGTGCATGTTTTGGGGGCTGTGCCCTGTGTGAGGCAAGGGCACTGTGTGCCCCTGCATGCAGACAAGCCCCGGCCGTGCTCTGCTTAGGGAGCTCTGGGCTGTACCTGGGACAAGCTGGTGGTTTCCTCCTGGATGGGAGGAAGTGGTGTGGAATCTGACTGACCCACAGAGAGTTCTGACAAGGACCACACAGCAGCAGCAGTGGTGCCTGCAAGCAGACAGGGGATGCGCGGAGCCCTGAGAGACAGTGTGAGACTGGTAGTGGAGATGGCATTGCCCAAGGTTCCTCTCCTGGAAGCAGGGCTGGTAGCACAAATCCACTGCCCTATCTCTGCAGTGCAGATATGGAGGGACAGACTGGGCAGAAAGGGACCCCATTGGGCTGTCCTGCTGTCCCTGTGAGCCACCTCCTGTGGTAATGATGTTATTGTTGGGATGGGGCTCAAAAGTCTGAAGCAGAGGGAGGTTTCTTCGCAAGATGCTACAATGCGAGACTGTCAGGACCCCATCACTGAACCTCTGTGGGGCAGAAAGGGGGACCCTGCTCCTGGCACTGGCCTCAGCAGCAGGGCTGGGATGTACCCTTGCCTGCCCTCTTCTCATCACCAAACCCAGGCATTTGGGCACCAAAAAAGGTACTTTTTTTAGGGTGAGAGCATTGGTGACAGTCTGGCCAGCATCTGAGTCACAGGGTTTACAGAGTTTTTCCCTTGGCCTGGCTGGGGAAGGTGCAGCCCTGTGGGATGACAAGATGCACCAGCAAACTTGTGCATCCATGGGTCACACTTAGACCCAGCAGGAGCCGCAGAAGAGCTCTCACTTGGTTACTGCAGCCCATTCAGCCATGGCAGGGTGAAATGCGAACCAGCCTGCTTGCTAATGAGATTAGACAGGCGAGCCGCTGCTCCTGGCCCGTTTGGTTAATCGCTTCTTCCTAGATTGAATTTTTAAAAATTGCATTGCTTACAGAAAGCCCCTGAATGGGTTTAAAGGCAATAATCCACCTGGCCCTCTGTCACCACAAGGGTTCCCCTGGGGCTACTTGGCAGTGGGTTGTTGAGGTCCCTGGTGTCTCTGCATGTCTTTGGTGTCCTCGGGAGGTGGCTGGCTGGCTGGGCTGGCCAGCCCTTAATGGCTCTTGATTTACTCTGTGAGGAAATATGGATGAATTTTTAATGGTGTGATTTAGTGAAGCCTCCCAGTGGTGAGGGAGGAGGGAGAGAGTTAGATGAAGGGCTCTGTGCTGCAGCCTTTGTGACAGGTCCCCTTTGTCCCCTATCCCTGCCCTGAGGGCCATGTCAGGCAGCTAACCACCTTGCCCATCCTGCTGTGCTCCTAGGGGCATGCTGGAGTTTGGGAGGTCTGGTGGTATGACACAGCACCCCCAGCTCTGATTGCACCTGCATGGGGTCTTGGCTCCCTGTCTGACCCCAGGAGCAGGGAGGGACAGGCACCAGTGCCAGATTTTGTAGTCACAGCACAGGTTGGCAAATGGGTGCGGGGCTCGGGCAGTGCAGTGCAGGATGCTGTAATGTACTGTGGGTATGACTGGTCACAGTTTCCCTTGGGGACATCTCAGCCCTCTCCTAGTCGGTGGGATCTGCCCTTAAGTACCTCTTTCTTTCCCCTTACTCTTCTTCCAGAAGCTGCATCTTCCGAGCCCAGCCCCTGCCCTGTGCTGCTCGTGCTGACCCAAACAAATTTCCCCTGGTGTCTGCCCTCCCTGCTCACCTCCCCTCCACCATGCAAAGTGAGTCACTCCCCGGCACCAGGAATCATTCATGTCATTTCCCCCTTTGCCGCAAAGTCATTAATGTGAGTGGAATAATTTGTTGCGTAACAGAGAGGATCAGCGGGAGCACAGCTCTGGCGGGTGATGCCTGGCCCTGGATCCCCATTGCCCTGGCCACTGCTGCCTCAGGAGAGGGCAGCTTGGTGGGATCACCAGCTGAGAGCATCCCAGGTCTTGCTGGGGTTGTGGTGCCATGGGCACACTGCAGGCAGTGATGTTATCGACTCCCTGAGGCATTTTCCCAAAAACTATCAAGTCCTGCCTGGACCCTGCCTGGGTGGGATGGACCGGTTTGTTGTGTCTGCAGTGTCTGTTCACCCTTGCACAGCTCCTCTAAAAGGGGCTTGTTGCACCTTCTCCACAGTGACATGGGCAAGAATTGTCCCCTGCACTGATCAGGGTGTGAGCTGTGGCATCCTGCATCCCTGCCGTGTCCCTGCCTTGCACTGGCCTCATGCTGCTCCAGTTCCTCTGAGCTGCCTGAGCTGTGGGGTCACAGGCACTTCCCACCAGCTGCTTCTTGCTTCAGAGCTGGGAACCCTGAGGCATCGCAGAGGGGGTGCAAGCTGTGTGGGACCCTGCGTGGCTCAGGGCCCTGTGGCCCCCCAGGGCAGCTCTGGAGCTGCTCACAGGAAGGTCCCAGCCGGCTGCTGCTGCCGACCATAGCAAATCTGTGCACAGGTTGCAAATCCAAGTACAGCCAGGGCTTCCTCCCAAGGACCTCGCAGCCTCCCAAGCAGGGGGCTGGCTGGAGGGGGGACTCGCTGCCCTCACCTGCCCCAGCTCAGGACCATGGATGCTGTGAGCTATTTTTTTGAGTGTTGGTTGCTGTATTTGTGACAGATCTGGTCTCCCCCTGCATGGTGAGGGGGCAGAAGAGCAAGGAAGAGTGCTTTAGGCATTAAAAGGCATCATGCAGCCTTCCCCCCTGCCCAGGGTTCATTTTCTTCTATCCCACGCTCAGCCAGGCATTAATTTAAAGATGCTGCAATGGGAGAAGGGGAGCCTAAGAGGATTGGGCTGAGAGCAGGAGGGTTTAGCAAAGGGATGGGACATGGCTGGGACTGGAGGCTGTGCAGGGGACAACAGTGGCATCCCATGTCACAGGATGGGCAGGAGGGAGGAGGTGGCACGCACCTCTTGAGACTGAGCCATCCTGATGTGTCCCAGCCACAACTGTGGTGGTACCCAGTAGTTCCCACCAATCCCTGGAAGAGAGCATGGGGATGAAGTTCTCCCTGTCCCCTGGAAAACACCACTGATGGGTGGCTGGGAAGGGAGGGCGCCATGGGCTGCTTGTTCACAGTGTAGCTATGCCCCGTGGTCCACTCCTGACCCTTGTTGTGTGTGGGAAAAGGTACAGAAGTTTCAAACCCAAGCCTGGAGAAACCCAGCAGATGGACACTGTTCCCAGCTCCACTGGGGACAGCCAAAGCCCCTCTGGGGTGCCACATGCCAATGGGGACTTTGTCCTCTTGCCCCAGGTGGTCATGAGTCCCCTTGAGGCAGAGCTCTGCCCCAAATCAGTGCAGGGAGAGAGGAGATATTGTTTAATATTTCAAAGCAACTCACTGAAAACCTGCGGCTCCCTGGGGCTGGTCCAGACCCAGCATCTCCAGGAAGAGGCTGAGATTGGAGCCACCCCAGCCCAGTGTGAGATAGAGGGGTAGGCTCTCGAGACCACATCCATCAGGGCAAAGGAGCCTTACCCCTTCTGTTGCCCACAGACTGAGAGTCCTGTCTCTGCCCTGGGCCACAGCTCCATGGCAGGGACACAGGTCCCAAGGGGCTGCAGTGCCTCCCCAGCGCTATGCCACCCTGTGCCTCCCTCAGCACTGTTTGCTTTCTCAGCCCACCCTGCTGTAATTATAACCCACTGTCACTCTTCAGATAATACATCTTTCCTTTTATCACTGCTTAATTAAATAATTGTGGGGAAGTGAGGGGCTGGTAACCCCTTGTTTGCTGGCTCAAACAATCTGGTGGCACTAGGGAGGCTGGCAGAGGAGCTGGATGGGGAGGGCTGTGCACTGGCTTGGAGGGCACGGTTGAATGCGGGGTACCTGTGTGCCCCTGAGAGGAATGAAGTGTGGAATTTGTTGTTCATGGGCACAGCAACCCTGGCACAGGTGTTTCCGGGTCTTCCCTGAGGAAGTGCCCTGGATACTACCACTGCTGCCCTGTCTTACTCTCCCTTTGTCTCAGAGCCATGGCTGCTGCCTGGTTGGGAGGAGCATGTAGGCAGACTGCCCACAGCCAGGCCAGCTACCTCTGCCCACAATTAGTCAGTGCTAATGAGTGTCCCTGGCAACCATTGCTGGGTCAGTGAGCTCTGAGTACCAGCCAGATGCTACTTCTGTGGGGCTGGACATGTGGGTCCTGCTTCCTGCTTCGTGGAGCATTCTTAGTTGTGCTTTTGGTCCTCAGTGCAGACGTGGTCCCCTCTGCTCTCTCTCTATCCCTTCCCTCATCCCTACACTGTGCTTCTACCTTTGTGCCTTTCCCAGGAGGCTGGTCCAAGTTTGGGCACTGGCAGTGGTACATCTCCAGATGTGGCCCCCATGCCCCTGGGTGCCCCTTTCTCGCTATCCCAGCCACCCCACGAGGTGCTGTAGCACCAAGGACGGTGTCTGTTATCCTCAGGAGCAGGATGTGGCACTGTTTAAAGACACGTGGGCAGGGCCAGTGGGAGCACTACCCTGGGCACTGCCTTTGCTGCTGTGATGGATTGGAGAAAGGTCTGATCTGATGGGGATTTCAATCTACAAGGCACTGTACTGAGCTGCCGCAGGGCAGCCCTGCCCAGGTAGGGATTGATGAACATCCCCAAACCGTTGCCAAGCCTCGGGGTTTGTGTTTGCCTGCAGTGATGAACTGGGTCTCTTTGCAGATGCGATCCCCTCCCTCACTGTGAACCAACCACCCGCCACTGGTTGTGCAAGCGTCATCGCAGGCTATTGGTCTTGTGGAGGGTGGGGGCAGCGCTTTGCATTGGTGATGAAATGTACAACACGTGTGGCTGGAGTAGACTGGAAAATGTCCCCTGTTTGGGGACTGGCCCCCCAGAGCTATGTGCAGCCCCAGGTGTCAGGGGCTTGGTTTGGAAATGCTTGGTCTGGGGATGGAGAGGTTTTGGGGGCACTCTGAGGCTTCATGGCAGGATGCCATGGGGAGAGGAGCTGCCTGCTCGTGTAGGGGTTGCGTGCATGCAGGGGAGTGTGGGATGACCTACAGGCTTGGGGTGCCTCTCCTCCTGGTGTGCTGCCTGTCCTTCTGACTGCCCTGGATTTGCAGCTCCAGATTTATACAGATCAAAGTCTAGGGGCATCTCTCATCTTGGTTTACCTGGGTCCCTCCTGCCCCCCAGCCTGGAGTGCAGCAGGGATTTGGAGGTAGTCCTTGCAGACGGGATGCTGCTGGCTAATTGTAGTGGAGCTTCTCGTCTTCATGGGAACCACAGTGAATTGTCCCTTGAGCCCAGGCAGTGATGATACAAATCTGCTGCTAATTAGACTTGAAAGTCCTCTCGTGAGCTCAGGCACAGGATGGATATTTGATTATTAACATATTTATTTCTGAGCCTCTCGGCAGGTCTTGCACTGGAAGGCTGTACTCTCCCCTTGAGTAATTGCTGGGCACATTTATTCCTATCAAGAGAGTTTAGGGGCTTCAGGGGAAGGGGAGCTGTTCAGTTCTTTGTGTTCATTTTTGGGGGTGTCTCACCAAGTTACATGGAAAAGACATCTTGCTGATGCTGGCAAGGTTCCAGGCAGGAGCCTGGCTTCCAGGCTCTGTTCTTTGCCTCCTGCCAGCCCTTCTGCTGAGTGGGATACTCCTGACCCTCATGTCCAGGTGGGAAACCAGGGATGTCTTTTCTCACCTGCTCCTGGGCCCATTGGCTCCAGGTATTGTGTAGGCAGGGGTGAGGATGACCCAGCATCGTGGAGCTGGTGCTGAGCACCACAGCCCAACACATAGCTGCCTGCCACGGCACCCCCAGGGAGACCATCCCTTCCTCTGGCGGAGGCAGACAACACTGCCTCTGAAACAACTGAAAATAGCTTTCCTGTCCCCAAAATGTCAGTTTCAAAAAGCAGTCTCTGGGGGCTCCCTCAGGCTGGCAGTGGGCTGAATGGGTGCCCTGGAGATGCTGGGTGGGTGGCCCTGCTGGCCTGTGGGGCAGGGAGTTTGGGGCATGGATCTGGAGGGCTGAGCCTTCAACTCAGGGGGAGGGCGTCATTGCTGGTGTAAGGAGCCATTAGCTCAGCTGTGGGGCTGTGCAGTGTTTTTGGTTGAGGCTGGAGAAAAGTACAGGTGAGCTGTGGGCTGTTGGATGGGCAATGCTGACCAGTTTCTTCCCTGCCACCCAGCAAGGTTGTCACCCATGTGGAAGCTTCAGGCCGCTGCTGGGTTGGGAACAGGTAACAAAGAGCTGTGTGTCAGAACCTCAGACCTATCTCCAGTGCTGCTTTGCTCTCCCTTCCTTGCTGCTGCATCTCCTTCTGTGGGGAAGGTCTGAGCTGGGGACCGGGGGGCAGGTGCTTCGTCACAGTGCTGGAGTTATTAATAGCAGCAAACATGCTCGGTGCCTTCAAGCCAAGTCCATTTTTGGGGAGATTCCTGCCATTTGAAGTATGTTTCTCCTTCCCGGGATCCCGCAGGCGTCTTATCTCCCTCTCCCAGCCATGCAGCCTGTGCCTGCCGGAGCCCCTGGATAAGCCGTGGTGCTAACAGACAGTGCCTCTCAGCCTGGCAGCCTCTGGCTGGGTGATGGAGAGTGCCCTGCTGCCTGGCCCACAGGCAGCCCCATGCTGCCTGCACATGTGGGAGCTGCAGCTGCATCCCAGCCTGTCCTCACTGTGCTTCCTCTTGTCACTGTGCAGAGCCTGAGCTGTCAGCAGCTGAGTGCTGATTGCAAGGAAATCAGCCTAATGCTATGTCCCATTTATCGGAGCCCAACCTGTGTGTGATTACAGGGGGATCATTAATTTGTCACCATCACTGTGGCTTGGTGCAGGGCAATGAGTGTGGTGAGGCTGGAGGGAAGCTGAGGGCCATGCCTCTCCCTGGAGCAGATTTGGGAGAAGGGCTGGCATCACTTGTGGCCAGGCTGAGATCTTTTCCAGTCTCACAGGTCAGGAGACCACAGTGAGGCTTGGAGTGGGAGCTAGAACGGGCCCTGGATGCAGGGTGCTGTGCTGGGGATGGAAACTCCTGCTAATCCTGGTGGGGTGGCATTGAGCAGGGTGGGTATCTGAGGGGCAAAAAGGTGCCAGTTCAGGATAAGGAGATGCTTGTCTGTGTTGTGCCCCATTGTGAGCCGTGCATCCCCAGATGGTGATGTCCTCACTTGCGAAGGCTGTGCTTTTTCGAGGTCCTGGCTTCTGTGCTGTGTCAGTATATCCTGAGTACCTCCAGTGTTGCTGTGCTTTGCAGACCCAACAAGCTCAGAAATGGCCTCAGATGCTCCAGGAAGGCTGTGGTGTCCTTGCTTACTGCTGCTGTCTCAACGTTTTAGTCCTACAACCAGGCCTGGGCTCAGCTCCTGGCATTTTTCTCTTCCCTGTGCCTCAGTTTTCCTGCAGATGTTGGTGCTGCTTTGCTCTCCCTTTGCAAAGCATAGAGGGTCTTGGGGTGTACCCCAGGAGCTTTGGTGGGAGTCAATGGAATGCATCGCCCCTGCCTTGTCCCCTCCTCCCCGCAGCTGCTACCTGTGTGTGGGGGCGATGAATTATTCATGCCCCAGCAGGCGGGGGTGTCTGCAGCTGCCTGTGTGATGCCAATGCGGCCGACGTGCTGCCGAGCACAGAGAGCTTTTCTGTGTAAATCCCTGAAATATTTAGCAGAACTGCCTTAAAAAATACAGCTTGGGAAGACTTAGTGCCTCAAGCATAACCTGGAAGGCTGGGTGCCATCACAGAGGGTGATGGATGCATTGGTGTGGTCACGGGGCACTCTGACCTCAGTCTTTGCCCATCACCCACCACCCAAGTTGCTAGTGGAGCTTGTGTCCTACCACCCGTATGTTGGGTCTTTCTGCTTGTTTGCTGTCAGATGGTAGGGTGTCCCCATCCTTTCCCTGCAATGCAGTGCTGCTTTGGAGTGGGCCTGGTGCTGGGCTCTGTCTGCTGACTGGGACATGTCCTAGTCCCCAGCCTGGTGCCACCAGAGCCAGACTGCTGCCACATGACCTGCTGTGTGCCGGCTGCTGGCAGGTCAGCACTGTGGGACCGGTGCACAGGGTTGGGCTGGGCTCCTTCCCTGGCAGTGTCTTCCTGAGCAGACGGATCACACCACATGCATTTTTTAGCAAGATTCATTGGCTGAGAACAAGCCGAGCTGTCGTCGCAGGTTTGCGATCAAAGACAGACGTGCCCTGGCAGCCTGGGGGAGGCTGGCCCTGCACACCACCCCTCTCCATCACACCGCTAATTCACAGGGCATTTATCCTGACAGAGCAGGTTGGGGATCTGGCAGCATCACTGGTAGCAGGTGTGCTTCCCCTGTATCCCTGGGGGTACCAGGATGGCCTGTGCCCTCCTGTCCGGCATGGCACAGCAATTTCTAAACCAAGCATCAAAGGATGGGAGCAGCCACGATGCAGAGGTGGAGTTGCCACCAGGCTTTGTGCACAGCCATACACCTCAAAATTGCACCTTCTGCTTGGAGTCAGAGTCACCTGGCTTCAATGGCCACGAGGGTGAGGCAGGAAAGGGTTTGTGCTTGTCCTGGGATGTGTTTTGGGCCAGGTTCACAAGGGAACAAGAGTTCGTAAGGGGTTCAGGGAGCTATAAGCAGCTCTGGATGGGGAGGTGCATGGAGCCAGCTGGCTGTGGCACGGTGGGGCTGCCCTGTGGCAGCTCTCCCTTGGCCTTCACAAGCTCATCCTTTCACAGTTGCTTTCTGTGCCTCCGCAAGGTAGGAGCCTGCCTGCCCCACGCAGGATTCTGCCTCGGGGTAAGTGGCTGAAGGCAGCGTGGGCTTACGGTTAGAGCACACTGCTCCTCCCCGGCTGTCTGCCCCGCTCTGAGCCTTCCTCCCACCCCTTTGCTCCCGTCACCCTTGCCACCCCGGCCCGGTGGAGTGGCGAGTGCCTGCGGTGACCCCATGCAGCACGGCTGCTCAACGTGTTTCTCTCTGCAAGGACCAGCAGAGTGCTCAGGCTGCACTTTTCCGTGACAGCACATCCCTTGTCAGAGCCGCTGCAAATCCTGCCTGCTAATAGCTATGCAAATTACCTTATTAGCTGCCTTATTTATTTTCTCTGGCATTACGTTTTCAGCACTTCCCCAAGTCCCGGAGGCGGCGGATCCCCAGGGTGGGGAGGCGGTAGGTTTGGCTCCCACGGAGCCACCCCCCACCCCTCAACGTGGAGTGTCCGGGACCAGGAGCTCACGGCTCCACTGTCCCTGTGGCCGGGATGTCTCCCTCCTTGTCCCCCGGTGTGGCTTGGATCTCGGGTGAGTCTTGATGAGTCCTCCCTCGAGCCAGGAGCCTCCCTGTACCCTGCAAGCAGCCGTGGATCTGGCATTGCTGGGATGTTTGTGCCCTCTGTCCCCTATAAAAGGTGACTGCTGGATTTATGTACAGAGACCAGAGTGTCTGCCCAGTCCCTGTGGATTTGGGTGGTGTCTTGAGGCTTGGCACAGGGCTGCAGGGTTCCTTGCATCCTTCCCACCCCAACTGCCCTTCCTCCTTGAAGGAGATATTGGCAGATGCTGTCACGTGTGTCTACCCTCTTCCAGTCCTTGAATGACTCAAGTGCCCCCCCCAGATGCCCTGGTTAGGGTGGCCCTGGTCTGGAGCCCTTGTTTGGTCCTGTCCCTGGGGTGTGTGGCCTAGGCTAAACCACTTTCAAGCCTGGCTATCATCCAGGGCTGTTACAGGCAGAAATGGTCCCTGAGCACCAGCCTAGCTTATGCCCCTGGGGGATGTCTGTGTCCCAGGGTGTCCCTGCCCATTCTGGGCGTGCACACTAGAGTGTGGCTGCCTGCAACAACAGCTGTCTTCTGTTTGAATTTTCCAGGGGTGTTCACATACTCACAACATTCATGACAGTGGGATGGGCTTTGCACAGGTGCCAGGGGACCCACAAAAAAATGCCAACCCTGAAGAGCTTGATCCAGCCACCCCAGGGGCTTGTCTGTGCCACACTAAGCTGCCTGCAAGCATTGTGTCTGCTTCCCGCCCTTCTGTTTGTCTTTTATTTTATCCCTTCTTTTCGTGCCTGTGCTAATGAATATTTCATGGCCACGAACCATCGTGAATTCCCCTGCTCCTTGCTGCTCCTGCGGCAGGTACCAGCCCAGATGTCAGTGGCTTAGGAAGGATGTGTCTGCCAGGAAGCCATCTCAGGAGGAGAGGACCTGGCCAGGGAAGGAAGCAATGGTTCTGTTGTGGACAGCAGTGTCCTGTCTCCCTCCCTGGTGGTGCTGTCATTGTCCTTCAGTCCGCGAGGGATTGCCAGTGGAGCGTGGTGCTTGCATGTCTGTGCATGGGTGGCCTTCGTGGTTCCTGGGCGTCCTTGCACACGTGTGCACGGCCTCGCCCGGTTGGCCGTGCTTGTCTGCGCCCTCTGACACAACTGCACGTGTCCCCTCCTGTCCCTGTGTGCCATCAGCTGTCACAGCCGTCTGAATGAACCATGTCCCCATCTCACCTCACCGTGGCCCGGCTGCCGCTACTCTGCTGTACGGGGGCTCCTCTCAGCGTCAGGCAGCAGCAATGGCACCACGGCACCACACACACCGTGGGTCAGACCGTGGCATCACCCAGGCTGTGACACCACAGAAGTGTTGCATGGACTGTACTGGCCACCGTGGAGTCCTGTGCATTCAAACTGGAGGTGTCCTGGTACAGTCTGCAGGCAGGCAACAGGGACTGGGGTCAGGGAAGCAGGGGACAATGTTTGTCTTCAGTCTCTCTGACTTAGACGTTTATACTCTATGGCAGGGAGCTGGGCCAGTCCCCAGTGCAGGTTCAGCACTAGTTGGTGTGGAGCACCTGGTCCCCCTGGAGAGCCAGAGAACATGGGGGACAGAGCTGGAGACAAAGCCTGGAGTTGTCTTCTTCCTTCCAATTGCTGTGGCTCTAGCAATGCCATGTCCCCTTTCAGAGCCCAGCAGATGCTCTGGGAACACAGGCTAGCTCAAAATATCCCTTTTGGAGTTGCTGACTTTGTCCTGCAAGGCACTGTGGGGGCTGGAGTTCCCCTGGCGCTGGGGCAGAGGCTAAGGAACCAATGGCTTCCTTGTGTGGGGAGCAAGTCTGGGAGAAGCACGGGCTGGGTGGTGGGGCAGGAGGCTGGCGTGGTGCATCCTGCAGTGGTACATGTGGTGGCTGCAACCCAGGTGCAAGCTCTTCAAGAAGAAAGCTTGTGTAAAGGTGGGCTCAACATCCCTGATTTGTGGCTTGGTTTTGGTTTCTGCTGGGACGAGGTTGGTCAGTAACCAAGCAGCTTTGCTACCCTTCTGCAGGGTCAAGGCATGCAGTCCCTGGTGCCAGCCTGGGGAACGTGTGCTCAGAAGGCGGCCTGGGATGGGAGCAAAGCAGTGCACGTTGCTGTGCAATGTACTGTTGTAGCAAAACACTTGCTTTAGGTTATTGGGTGCAGGGTGAGAGGATGGTCCCCTGGCTGACCCCACATGATCCCTACAAGTTTCTGTCTTGGTGTCAGTGCAGAAGGGCCACTCTGGAGAGCTGAGGGACAGCCTGGAGGGGTGATGCTCCTTTGGAAATCACTCTCCAATTCTGGAGTGGTTGTAGCATCTGGGGATGCTGGCAGGCAACCAAGCCTGGGGGTGGAGTGGGTGATGATGGGTACTGAGCTCTTCTCTCCTGACGTGTCCCTGCAGGCTGGAGTGGCCTACACATGCTGATGGGGGGGTATATGAGTGCTCCTGTACCGCATGGCAATCACGACCAGGATGCACAGGATGGCGCTTGCATCTCCCACCTGCCCAGTACATGCTGAGAAGGAGCAACTTTCCTGGCCAGGTGGGATCTGGCTCCCAAGGAGCTGGATGGCTGTTTTGCGATGGATCTGCAAACTTTGCTATCACGTCCTGTGGGCTCTGGCACCCTCCTGTGGTTGTTCTGCCACCTTGTCTGTATCCCACGGGCTTTTGGGATGCCGCCTTGGGCTGAGTTGTGCTGGCTAGTCCCTGCGGTGACACTGTGGAGATGAGTCTCTACCAGCATGGGGGGAGCTGAGCTCTGCATTTGCAGGATTTGGCCTTGTACCACACAGCTGATTGTTGCAAGAAACTGTCCCATTGTGTTTGTGTTGTGGGTTTGAGCTGGGAGAGGGGCTTCTGGGTACTTGCAGATCATGACAAACGTCCTAAACCCCTGATCTGTCCCTGGGACATGTCAGGAGGGGACCAGGCACCACTGGCAGCCCAGATGACTGAGCTTTTGGCCTCGGGCAGGTGGTCTGCAGGGAGTAGGTTCAGTTGGGGTGTTACTTTCACAGACTGTCTCTGCATCTGTGCCTCTGCATTTGCTAAACTATCTGCTCTGCTTTGGCTTGCCTGGCCTGTCCTGTCCCCTTGTGGGGTCCATGTCCCTTGTAGCCCTTCCCTGGCCCAGGACTTTGTGGGTGTATTACTGTAGGGTTGCAAGCCCCCACTGTGCTGTGTGGTGTGCCTTGCTGTAGTCTCCCCAGGCCTGGCTCATCTTTTCAGCAACCAGTGCAGCATCCCCTGGTGCCTGTTCCCTGCCCTGAGGCACTGTCTGCCATGGTGTGGGGGGCTCTCTACTGGGGGGCCATCCCCCTTTGCAGAGGCATAGCTGGTATAAAAGACAGGGAGGGGAGGGTTTGGAGGGTATGTCACTTCTTTTGCAGAGCAGGGGGTAAGGCTACCCCATACCAACACCTGGGTTGCGGCTCATGCTCCTTGCCTTGAGGATTCTTGTTGAGGCATTGGTGAAGAATGGGCAGTCTGACTGATCCTTGCTGGATCACACCTGCACCCCCTTTCCCATCCCTGATGCAGCAGAAGCTGTAATTTCCATCAGGTCCCTTTTTTGTTCACTTCCTCCCCCATTAATAAGAGATGAAGCTTCTGAGATAATAGAGCTGCCTGGATGGATGCAGAGCTGAGATCCTGCTGGTGTGGGGTGTGGATGTGATGTGGAGAGGGAATTGCAACTGGGAAAATGGGACTTGGGGAGGGGATGCAGTCACCCGTCTGCACAGAGCATCTTGGGCTGGTTCTGGGAGCAGGGAAATCCTACCGCCGCCACGCGCCACTGTCTTCTGGCTCTGACATACTGTGCAAGCTAGCAGCTTGCTGCCAAGCTGAGCTTTGGAGCAAGCAGCTCTCAGCCTGGGCAGCCCGGGAGTGTTATTATTCTTCCACTCATCCTTGCACCAATCCTTGTCTCTTTCCCTACATGGAGCCAGCAGGAATAGATGCCTGGGAATGCAGGACGTTTGCAATGCTGGAGGGCTGATGCTTAGGGATGCAGGACGTTCGCAGTGCCGGAGGGCTGATGCCGGGGGATGCAAGACTCCTGCGGTGCTGGATGGCTGGAGCAGATGGTTGATGCCTTGGGATGCAGGATGCTCACAGTGTTTGATAGCGGGAGTGGAGAGCTGATGCCCAAGGATGCAGGATGCTTTCAGTGCCGGCTCCCCTCCGGAAGGAGCATCCTTCCCTGCTCTTGGAGAGAGGCGGCCCCGGGATGCAGCAATGCCTCATTGGTCAGCAGGACCTGTGGAGTCTGTGGGTTGCCATACCAACCTGCCTCTGGTTCCCAGCCAGCTGGGGCGTGAAGTGCCGGGTCAAGCTGGTGGCAAGGGGTGGACCAGGAGCCAGGGGCAAGCCGGGGCTCTGCCAGCCAGGGAGGTGTCCATCCACCTCTCCCGGAGAGCTGGCTGGTACTGCTGGGCTCCCCAGCCCCGCGCATCCCCTCATCGCTACTCCCCCCCTCTCCCTGCAACTTTGCTGCATGGAGGGGGCTGGTGCGCTGGCACAGCACCAGGGGGCTCACGTGTGCACCCCCTCACTCTCCGAGCTTGTGGTCAGCTTCTGTGAGCCTAAGCCCTGGGAAGGACACCTCTGCTAGCCCCCCAGCCTGTCTGGATTGCAGCCAGCATCCCAGGAGCATCCCAGCACAAAACTTCCTGTCTGGCTGCCAGCCGCCTGGGAGCGGGGCCTGGCGGCTGCCACGCTGCCGGGTGCTACCAGGCACTGACGGTGCCCTCCCCACCGGGCTGGACCTGCTGCCGATGCCCGCGGGCTTGTTTTGGGCAAGAAAGGCTCTGTCCTCCCCCAGGCATTGCCTGCTGCTCAGAGGAGCTGGGGGCTGTTTGCCGGCTGGGAGGGGAGCGACTGGGTCCCTTGCAGCTCTGTGAGTTGAAGCCATGAGCCACTGCCAGCAGCGCTGCAAGAGGCAGCTGGGCCGGGTGATACGCTTCTTCTACCAGTTTGTCACCGGGACCCTCTCCCAAGGTAGGTGGTGTCCTGCAAGGCCCAGGGTCTTTGTTCTGTGGCAGGGTGTCTCTGTCTGGTGGGCTCTGTGGGGTTATTTGGCGGGGGGGGGGGGGGTGGAGGTGAGGTGGTGGGTTGTGCTGGGCGATTCAGCCCCAGGTGGGGGGGTTGCACTGG
>JANIJG010006205.1:80537-127919 GCA_024611175.1 Megaceryle torquata
GCAGGGAGTTGGAAGAACTGAGCTGAGCAGTGAAATCACTGACCAGAACCAGCTCTGTTCTCACCCAAACCAGGACAATCCCATTTTAGTATTTTGGACTGAATATACTCTCCCAAATTCTCCCCCTTCAATTCTACTTCTAAGTTTGGTATTTCAAATTAGGTATGGATATTGGACATTAAACAAATTTTATTCCTCCACTTCACACTTAAAACAATTTGGATAAAAATAATTTAATTCTAGGAAGCAACTAAAAAGCAGAAAAGACACTATGATTTTTTCATGTTAAATCTGTGTGTCCCAAGCTCTGTGTGCCTGGTTTTAAGAAACTGGACCCCTCAAATTCTCCAAGATCTTAATAGACTTTTGAAAACATGAGGTGTACTGAAGCTAAGTACTCCATATAAAATTAGGCTGAGGTACTTCATTCTTCACTCTTTTAGCACCACATAATCCTATTACAAAGGTCTATTGTGAGACTTTAAATATCTAGCAGCCAAAGAACATCAGTGAGCATTAAGTAATATTTCTTTCCAACTTACTAATCCTTATCGTTTCTCTTCCTTCTATATGACAAAACAGATAAAGTTGTTTGTGGTTTATACCACAGATGCTACCCTATCCACAATCTAGTCTGAAATATTGAATTAGATGAATTTGGAGTACCATTTGGTATCTGGTTTTTTACTAGTCTCGTACTTGTATGTATTACATATCGTCTACAGATTTCCTGCGTAGGCCTGTCCCCAGGGACTGAAAACCTGGTGTACACAACTCATAAATAAAGCTAGTGAGACATGAGCAAGAAAAAGCATAGCATGCTTCTGGGAATCACTCCAGGAAAATAAATATGCAAGATGGCACATCACCCTACACAAAGCTGGCAAAGGTAAAATAACATTTGGGGTTGATCATTACAGAAAATAAAGTAATTCTGTGTTCATACGTACATGCTGGTATTCCTCTGAAACAAAAGGGCAAAGGTAAGACCAGAGTTTGACTCACGAGAAAACAAACCTGCTGGTAACAGTTGTAGCTTATTTAACTAAATGGGGAGCACAAGTCTGCATTTGATCCCCGCCCTTCAGAAGGCCTGTGAATTCCCTAGAAATTGCCACCATCATTTATTTCCTGTCTCTGTGCTTCATGACTCTTTCTATGGCACATACTTGCTTTTAAGAGCCTACCTAAATTCCCTCAGCAGTCACAAGGTACGACTCTGCACAGAGTATTAAACCACAGTGAAGAATGGGAGAGGAACAACCGTCTTGCTTTCCTCTCCAGGTTTGGATGAACGCGCCCTCCTCCCGTCTCCATCTGCACTTTACTCTTTTTTTTTTTTCCTTGAGAGTAAGATATTAAATTTACTGGCATTGGCTCCTTCCTCAGAGCTTCTTCTTTTGCTCCCTTTCTGCTCTGCTCTCATTTTTACAGTCTCTTCTACTTTTTTGTAGTCTCCCAAATCCCTATTTTTCTCTCAGGCTTTGCCCTGTCTAGTCGCCAGTTTTGTTTACCGATGTTATTTAAGAGCCATTGAAAAGTTCAAGCCACTGTATATAAGATATGACAACAATATGATCGCACAGAAACGCTCATTTTTTAGGGGATGAATTGGCAGAAAGGACATCCTGCAACTCTGCAGATTGTAGACAGATGTCTACCTATGTTTTGCTTGGCTGTAATTTGGAAATGTAAAGAATTCTTCGAGAGCATATGTGATGTGGTCTTGCCAACTTTTATTTCATTGTGGATTGGTCCGTGGTTTTGCTTTTAGGGATGAAGGCTTACCGTCGTCTTATAACTGCTCGCCTGGTGGTGGTTGTCAGCAATTTTGCTTTTGTTCTTAAGTACTGTACGTGACAGTAGAATCGCACGCTTCCTCTGCAGATATAGCTTTAAAACGAGCTATTTAGCAATGTCACATTTCATTAGAAAGTTTTAAAATGCACAGTTTAAGAATAGTATCTTAAAAGTTGTAACTTACGCTACCCCAAAGGCGTTTTGTTCAGGTACGTGGTTTGTACGTGGGTTTTAAAGTTGCTTTATCCTTTGTTTGATGGAACACGCTCGTGCTATCAGACACTGCTGCTTTCACTGCACAAAGAACCTGTAGAAAAGCTCTTCATGCCTCTGATTGAATGAAAAGTCACTTACAATATAGCACCAGGAGTTCGATGAGAGGTATACAGGCATATCTGCTGGAGCTGCACATTGGTTTACGGGCCAGTGAGGCCTGATGTAGCACACATAAGTTTTGATGCTCTTTGAGATTTTAATTTGGGTGATAGCACGCTCAATGCACCGTACATGTACAAGAATCCCAAGTGTGCAGGAGCATAAAGAAAAGGGAATGGGGACTATGTGGGATATGCACACAACTAGTACTGATCAGTTACTGATAGGTAACTCATTTTCTGTTCTGCCTCTGCCAGTTATCTGTATGCAATATATATCCATATTGCCCCCACAACTTCTACTCACTAGAATTCATCAGTTTCTTCCATGGCAGACTCAGATCCTTGGGAGGTTGCAGTTGGAACAATGTTGTACCCCATCAGGAGTTGTTAATATACTCTACAATACTCTACTGAGTACTATACTCAATAATCTGTTGAATTGGCTGATGCTCTGTAGGTGTCCAAGTTAAATAATTCTCGTGGTGAAAGGGTGAAAGTGCCAGCAGAGATGCTGCTTGGACAGCAGATGATCTAACAGCTTACCTGGAATCACCGTAACAATCTTAAAACAGACTTGCAGTCCACCACGTAACTAGGTAGGAAAAGTCAAGTGACTATCTTAAAATACTTCCCTTTTTGTAGTTGATGTGACACCTGTTACATCCGAAGTGTGGAGAGATGACTCTCATCTCCAGGATCGTGCGGTTTGAGGGAAGAATATAGAAAGATGATTTCTGTAGTCCAGATGGAGCTCTGTAACCACCACTGGCAGAAACTGGAGGATGCCATTAAGGGCTTTGCCTCCATTTAGAGGAAAGGGATCGGCTGTACTTCTCCCGCACTCCTGGCACTGAAGTGATGGCCTCCAGGAGGCCATCCTAACTGACAAGTTCATCAAGGGCATAAATTTTTTGTCAAGCACAGAGACTCCTGGGAGCTGATGGTTCCAGACACAGGTTCCAGTCTGAGGTGGGAGAACTGCATGCAGGCTGAGAGAGGGAACAGCTTTAAGTACAGATATCAAACCTTTGTTTGGTGGCTCCAAATGCAGGAAGTCCTTAAGTTTTGCAGATATTCTATTACATCTGAAAGCCAGCACTCTTCCGGCAAGTGGCCATTAAAAGGTTAATGTTGCTGAGTCTTACTTGATTTTGCCAAGTAAATTAGAACAATTCTTGAATTTTCCAAGTAAATTAGAGCAACTGACAGGTAAGTATGAAAGGAAACAACTATCCCTGGAACACAGAAATCATTGTCTTGTTGACCTGTGGTGTGAAAATGTCCATTCAGGATAACTCTACTTGGAGAAAATGCTTTCAAATGTTTTTGATTTCGTCTCTGTGTTCTGAAGCAGAGTGTCTGCTGAAATTTTTTTACCCAGCTATTCTACAGACTAAGCACACCACCAGAAAAAAAAAAAGATTTTATGCAAGCGCCATAATTTACTTTCTTCCTGGCACAGAGAGTAATGTCACATTCTCATACTATTGACACGAAGCTGTGTAAGATCACTAACAAATCATGATGACATTTCTGATTGAGATATTTGTCCACTAGAAACTGGATTAAGGGTTTGACTTAACTGTAAAGACACCATCTGAAAATTACCAGATGACAGTAACATTCTGTCATGACTTGTGTGGTGTCAAGATCTAACCTATGTCCTGTGAGTTACCCGTTTCCTACGGGAAATTCATCTTTGCTACTATCATCTAACAGAATTGCAACCACCTATTCTGCACTGAAATATTTGTCTGCTTTCTAGTGTTTCAGTCTAGTAAGCATAATTCCTCTGAATTGATGATATTTTTAGAGTAAAATGAGAGGTAAGGGTTCTGTGGTTTAAGGAAGTCAAAGGGAAGTTCAACGTCTGATTCAAAGGCAAATTTCTCAGTGTCAATGTGTACATTGATAGGTTTCTGTAGCTCACTGTCTCCAACAAGAAAAAAAAAATAATTGAGGAATGAATTTATTTTTATTTGTGAAATATTCAGCTAATCTTCCCACTTGACTTGTAAGAAACCGAGTGACATCTTTTGTGCTTGTTTTTAATCCTTGGTATTTGAAAGCTCCATCTCCCAGGGTGAGTAAGACCACCACAGCCATGCCTGCACCATAACGGAACAAAGTCCTTGGGACCAGAAGTAAGCATGGCAGATTGTGTAGCCTCTCTCTCCAAGTCCTATCCACTCGAGATGCACTACGGCAGCAAGGACCATCAGTAGCACGCTAGTGCTGCCCACCAAGCTCACCCAAGCACCCAGATGCCAACACGCTCTGAAGAAAAGGTGATGTGCCCATAACAGAGGTCTGTCCTGTATGCTTGCAGTATAAAATGTGGGGAAGTGTGATCTTCAGCAAGGTTTCAAGTTTGCTTTCACTGGAGTACAGATGAAGGTCTTAAGTGATTATGTAAATGTAGTAATTATGTAAATCTAGAAGACTCACGACAATTGGAATTAAGGCTGAGAATGTAAATGTGGACCTTGCTATCTCCCATTTGGTGAGAAAAGTTTTATTTTTTCTGAACAATGTAACACATGAGAACCTCAGTTCCAACACAGATCTTTACTAGCAAATCAGGTTGATGGGTGGGAGGAGAAAGGTTAAGCATCATTTGTTATTTACAATTTTCAAAGCCATATAGAAATCCCTATGTTCTGAGTGCTACTCTTATGCCCCGTACATATGTTGTTTGTTTTATTAGACTACATGTGAATGAAAAGAACAGCTGTGATCTCCCCTTGTACTTCTAAAGGGCTCTGGAAAAACAAAACAAACCAAAACAAACAAATCCTCTTTGAGAAAAAAAAAAAATCTTAATTTGAATTCATCTGTTCTGCATGTGTAAGGACTCACAGGATTATCCCATGTTTTCATTACATTAAAAATTAACAGTGAAAAGGCTGCTAAGGTAGAATTGCATACCTGTTCATACTCAGGTTTGAAGTAATCTCTTAATATTTCAGTTAGACTACAAAGTTCACCACCATTGTTTTCTAACTTAGAACCAGCCTCACTGTAAATCAATATGCTGTTCATGTAAGGCAGCTACCTGGGCTGAAACTGAGTTCAAGTGAGTAATGCTGTTTCTGCTTTGTACAACATTCAGTTACCTACAACGTGTTATCAAAATGATTTTTAACTTTCCACATATAATTTGAAGAATTCTTTGTTGGATTGGTTGTGATTTTTTCAGCGTAATCATTAAGCTGATATGAGTACTTAGCTTATTTTAATAAATTCACTAAAATTACTGTATCTGCACTGCGGGTTTATGTTACTTTTATTACACCAAATGTTTTGTTCCAAATAGCTAATGGGATACAAAACCTGTGTGTGCACAACCCATAGCTAAACTAATGCAAAGCCCAATATAATCTTCTACAGATTTAGCATTATGTTGGAAAATGAAATAATTAATTAAAGTTATGAAAGTGGCCACAGCACAATACACGTATTTCACTGCTCGGTACTCGCAGCAATTATCGGTCACCATCCCTTCTCTGTACCTTCTGGACTGCATGCACTCCTCTCCCCAACCCCAGAAACACAGGTTTTCCAACACAAACGCAAGTAATCAGAATACAACTAAAGAACAAGGAAAAGGCCTCTGAACTCAGCTGGAGAAGGAGGCTGCTGCCTCCCCATCAGCAAGATGGTGTTGATCAGCTTGCCCTTCTGCAAGGCAGCTGCTCACAGCTCCTGCTGAGCTATGCACTCAGTGTGGGATGTGGAAGAGAGGGTGTTGAGATCAGGGACTGGAGACAGGGAGTACTGTAGCTCGTATAATGGTGGGGTGGGAGGTAAGGAAGGAGAATGCAACCCGACAATTGACTTGTGTCTCACTGACGCTGTATATTTTACTTGCCTTTCTCTTGGCCTGTGCAGGTTTCATGATCTCTGTCTTTTGGGCTTCTTCCACATACTCCCACTGCTGTCTAAGCTTTCCCATGTGCAAGAGCCAGATGTTTCTCCTCCACTAACTGCCGTCCAATTTGAGTAAGCTAGTCCTGTGCTCAACAGGCGAGAGGTAGGTGAACAGTGCATTTTCAGTAACAAATTCTGCAGAGCACTGAAAACTAAAAATTAATAAAAAGGTTTTTAACGTTTAGGTAGAAGAAGAGTTTGATTTGATGTCTATTGCTTTTGCTAATTTTCATATGGAATCATATTTAAAGAAGTTGAAATGATATGATGAATTACTGAAGGCTGTTGCAGAATCTCTCATTTTTAAGAGTGGAGTAACAGAAAATGTGTTCATGCCACTGCCTGAAGAGATACAGGAACAGGCAAAGAAAGCAAGCAGAGCATAGCTCTATCTGGCTGTGCTCACGTAATCCAAATATTCAATAGCCAAATGTTCCTAACAATAAATAAGCAATAATAATCTATTCTATATCAAAGGATGGGTTTAACTCCCTGGGCAAGTTTTGGCTTAAGCTTATGAGGCATGTGGCAGTTGAAACAAAATATGCACATAAAAGATAAACACATTCTGAAGTACTTCACTAAGAAAGGGGAGGGCACAGGAACGACCTACAGTGTTGTGCACTTTGGTCTTGAAACAAGCAGAGTAGCTTCCTGAAGTACACACTGTGAACTGCACAGTCCGTGACAAGGCACCAGGCTGGCTATGTTCCCAAAGCTCAGTGTGCCCACTTGGAGTCACGTAATGTCAGCAGGCACGTTAGCTAATGCTCCAAGAAGTGATAAGAATGTATTTAACCAGCTGTGAGGAAAGTGCACTAAATCTCTCTGTGTCATTTCCCCACCTCTCCCTGTTTTTCAAACACAGTTACATCAACCCAACCAACATTCCCCTCTTACTATGTGGCAAATATAATCTTCTCCCTAATAAATAAAAAAAAGAAAAAAAAAAAAGAAAAGGAATCTGAAATAACATGTTAAATACTTTGCAGCAATGGTTAATAGTTCTGCTGAGTGGTAAAAATCTGGTTAATGCAGCTAGGGTATGATGGCTTTCTGGGACCAGGATAAAGTTTACTTGATTCTCTATAACTGAGTGTCCTCAGCTGAACCTACCAGCCCTTTGCTGTGCAAGGATTATAACTCACACTGCAGTTGGATCAGCCTCCATTTCTATTTTTAGTGCAGATCTTGCTCCTTATTTAGTCCTGATTGCATAGCCAGAACTGCATTCTCAGCAGCTCAATGAAAAGCCTGCCTGTTCCATTTTATAACTTTTCCAGACAAAAAGATGGGAAGCCTGTAGCTTTCCAAACACTCTTATTTTAGGAGCTTGCAACACGATATGGTCCAAAACTCAAGGGCCACATGAATCCCTGCTGAAATACTATTGACTTTCCTGGAGTTTTACACAGCAAGAATTTGGCTGCTTCTAAGTTAACCAACATATTAAAAAAATACCACCACCACCACCAGCCCCCCAAACCCTTCTTCACCTTAAATACTTAAAAAGATATTTATTGGAACAGCAATATACATCTGGATCAAATTCTCCAGAAAACATTTTATCCTGCTTGGATTCATAGTTTATAAATCCAATTCATGGAGGCAATTACCAGCCAAAACCAGAAATAAACAAGGAAAAATGGAAAATGTTGGTTTTAAAGAACCTCTTAGCAGGGATGACCACACAGAAGTAATTTTCTGCTGCTCAATTAAAACCATAAGAACATTTTGGGGTTTGAACAAAGTTTTCCCACTACAGCAAGGCGTTGCTGTAATTCTGTCAGTATCAGCTACAATGCTTCACCTTCACTGCTAGGATTTGTTTCTGGAGTACGTCCCTAGTCATATAGACTTAGTAAGTTATGTTCCCATGTGTTGCACATAACTGCATGACTAAAAAACCACGAGTAAGATGATCAAGGCCGTATCGTGAGGCTGTACAAATGCAAAATGCAAAAAACCTACATTGCTAATCCATGTAAAAGACGTTTTTGTCTACGTGTGCTGAAATACGTTGTCAGTAATGGATCTTGTTTCCATGTGCAAAGATATTTTGCATCTACTATACACTGAAATTTCACATACCACCAAATGGTACACACACCCCCAAACAGGTCTTTTCTTCCTCTCCCAAGGTAGTGAGTCATAACCCTGCATGCACAGATCTCTTCTTAGAAGCCTTTGCTCTGCCAACCTAAATCTCTAAGGAATTGTCATACCGGCGAGGCAGTAATCACTGAATCCAGCCATCTTTACCGACACGTAAGGATACCCAGCACTCCTGCAGTGGGGAGATTGATTGCAGATGGAAATTTCCTTCGATTACCCCTGTATTCGGGCCATTGACTAGTCCTTTCATGCCACAGTGAGAACACAAAGGCAGATTTCAAAGAAAATTAACCAGAGGAGTAAAGAATTAAAATCAGTGAAGGGAAGGATGGACTAATATTTTCTCATTGTAAACTCAGTAATTTAATTAGCCTTCAGTCAAGCACTGGAGAAATTACAAAGCCAATACACAACAGAAGGGCCATAAAAATTATATATTCAGCAGGTCTCAATTTGCATATTCTGTATTCCCCAAATATCCTATTAATTCTGTGAAAATGGAGGGTATTCCAAACACACAAGTCAAGTTCTGTGTCTTGATTTAAATGACACAGGCTTGACAGAGAGAAGTAGAATGCCACAAGTACTCAAGATCACTATCTCAAAGGCAGGAGGTTAGAAACTGAAAGGACTGGAAGTTATTAACTGAAAACAAAAGGCCCAAGTCCTTGAAAGTCTGTTCACCCCAGCTGCTGTCAGGAATACTGCATCCTCATACCATAAATGGAGACTACTGAAATGTGTGTATTTGGGATATGGAGTGTCCTGGCTGTCTTTCTCAATGTGACACATGAAGTTGAAACTCTAACAGATTCAGAAAAATATAATCAATAAATACTAGCACTGAGTCGCCAATGATTGAATCACAGCAATGGAATCATGAAGCGTGTGCCTGTAAAAGAGGAACAAAAATGACCGTTCTGACCTGTGTGTTTAAGAACAGAGCTTTATTCTCAAAGGGTCGTGAAGGCCACTCAGACTTCAAGGTTAGACTGAAAGAGAGGGAACTGGACATGAAATCCTTCAGAAAATGCCTAGAAATCTAACATAGCCAGAGACTGCTACCTTCCTTTGAGCTCTTTTCAGGAAGGGGCTTTTGAGCTGATGCACGGCAGAAGAGCCCAAGAAGGTGATGCTGAGCTGCAAGGGGCCAAGATGTAGTGCTGAAGTCTCTGTACCTTTACCAGAATACGCCACGTTCCAGCAAAGTCTGGAGAAATCTTCCACAGGGAGACTCTATCCAAGGATAGAACTTAGAGGAACCACCTTAAGGAATCGTGACAAGATTTTCTCGGGCAAGCCCCCGGCATGGACTTTCTTAAGAAGCACTGTAGTACAGTGCAAGAAGTGTCTATTTGCCCACAGCTACATTCTGGACATATTTTTTAATAATATAAAAAGTGTCTGCAGAATCCATTTGGAAGAAATACCGATCTGAGGCATATTAGCTTCGTTTGCAATTCAACACTATAAAGAGTACTCTAACAAATGATGAGTATTTTGTGTCTGATATAATAACTATTTCTGTATTTTCAGTTAAGAGTGACCAGTTCTGTGTTTTGAGTCAGGAAATGTGCATAACATTAAAATAAATTATTCAAGTGCCATTTTAAATCAAAATTAAGTAGGTCACTTTGAAGTTAGCTTTGATGGGCAGTTTTGTTGTTGTTTTGGTTTGGTTTTTTTTTTTTTTTTCTTTTAAATGAGAGCATAAGTCTGTTCCCTCAGCACCACTTAATCACTGGTAACTTTCATGAAGAGCAAACAAAAGGCCTCTTTTATTTATCCATTATGTTCCTAAGAGGTGAGAACAGCTTGCTGCAAATGAAAATCATTAAAGCATTCTGAATTACCATTAACTGCCTGAATATCTGTCTATGCAAATGTAGCACATAACCCGGTGAAACTGCAGCCTCATGACCTTCTGCATTGAAAATCTGTGCCTTATGACTCTCTTAACAGTTAAAATACTCTCTGGGAGGTGCCTTTGTGTAAGTGCTTGGTTTGGATAGGCATGGAAATGGAGCGCAAGCCATTACACAGAAACACAGTTTCAGATACCCCTTCACCCTGACTGAGCAAGGGCTAACATCAGAGAGATCTGATTTGTACCAGTGCTAAAGTACGAATAATAAACTAAATTGTGATTGCCCAGATCTGATTCTGTATGCAACGACACCCATAGCTTCACTCAAACAAGTAGTTCCATTTAAAACACAACATACAATGCAAAACTGCAAGTGCTTTGTAGAATTAGAGGCCTAATTAGAAATAAAACCTCCTGACCCAATACTTTAGAACTTTGTCCTTTGTGTAGCCATTAATGCCCACGCGAACGGTGTACGGAACACTGCTATTCTCAGCAAGTAGCACGTGACCCAACCAACAATGTTGGGAGAATGAATGAATGGGGCTTGAGAGCTCTGTCTTCCAACAGCAGTACCTAGCAACAGAAATGCACCAGGACTCCTGCATTCTTAACAGCTTTAACCAGAGACGTGATGGCTCAGACAGAAGGTTAGAGAAAGCCATTTATTGCTGTTTGGTCTGTCTCTCTTCATGGTGAAATTTCGGTTAGTCGTTCAAGCACAGATTTACATCTGCTGCCCAAGAGCTTTCCTAGAACTAGGCCTTGGCAAAGGTTAAGGACATCTCCCTCTCCTTTGAGACACGCACCCTCGTTGCATACTCTTATGTAGCAGCAGAGTGTTTAGGACACTGATTTACCCAAGAGCAGCTGAAGAGGCAAGAGTAGATTGGATTCTAGGCTTTCTACTGCTTGAAGGACACCAAACCAGCCTCTTCTGTCTCCTAGAAGAGTGCCTTTACCAGCAGGTGGTTGCAGGTGAAGTGTTTCTTTCCTCCAGCTTGAGTTTTTGCCTATCGGTGCTGAGGAATGGAAGACTCAAGAGTCCAAAAAGCTTAAGGAAAGATAAATCTCCTAGGCCTGCCTGTGTTTTTGCATTGAACAGGAATTGTATAGCTTGCATACTTAGCATGGCACATTTAAAAAACCTCATCTGTGACACTGCTGCTCTGCCTGTACTGTGGAGTAAAATGGTACCAAGGAACAAGCTTGAACGCCAGGCTGCTCATCACCCGGGATGTTAAGCCGTGAGCCTGCTGTGTGGCAGTGCAGACCCATAACAACCAGTGCCATGTGAAACAGTGCTCCCACACTGTTCAGGGGACAGCATCTGGAGGTGGAGGGATGTGGAGATCTCCCTCTCTCTCCCTCCTCCTTTTTTATTTCACAGTATAGGTGTAATATATGGTAAGAAACATTACAAAGAAGCCAGCGACAAAGTTATGAATTCTACTGTCACAGTAGAGTTCATGCCAAAGAATTTGGGATTTTTAAACCTCTGAAGTGTAACTTTATCAGTGTTATCATTTTATACATGATTAAATTAAAATAAGCTTCAAAAGTTTGGGTTTTATTAGGAACATCAAAATAAATTATGCTAACAATAACACAGTATTTGCAGAAATGTGCCTCTGACATGCTCATTCATCTCCTTTTCTGGCAGAACGTAAGAAGTAAAGCCTATCTTTCCAGGTAGTGCATTTTATCCCTTTTGGCAACTCCTGTGTATTTTCTTTTTATCTGAGCAGAATTTACTTCTAAACAGAACCATGTAATTTAAGAAATGCTAATACTTTCAAAGTATGATAAAAAGCTGGATAAGCTAAGCGTGGATGCTGTTGATTTCTTTTGTTTAAAATCAGAAATTTATTAAGTACTCCAGGCAAAAAGCAATTCTGTGCCAGTTGGGAAGAGAAGACATTAGTGAACTGACTAGTAATCTCATGCTGGAGCAGTACAGAGAAACTCAGGTTACTGGTGGGGAAATCTATCACAAAACAGGTTTTAAAGGTGCAGCTAGGACATGTGTTCTTTAAACGTGTTATTTTTTTCTCCCACAACAACTGAGAAAAGGTGGAGATCTTTTGGTAAGAAATTCAATTTCCTTTTCAAACCAATAGATAGTAAAAACAAACAAACAAAAACCAGACCAAAAAACCAAACCAAACCAAAACAAACCAAAAAAACCCCACCCAAAACCAACAACAACAAAAAAAACCCCACAAAACCCACAAACAAACAAAACCAAAAAACAATAGTGATTTTAAAAGCTTATTCATTGCAGTGCAAAAATACAGTCTGTTTTTTAATGTGTACCTAAAGGTTTAGCCAGAATAGCCTCCATAACTGCTATCTTTAGACAACGATGAAGAAAACCAATCAGGGGATGCAGGGAAGGTGTTGTTTAATGAAAGAATAGCCATTTTTCTCAGAGCACAAGAGGTACTGGCACTGATACTTCTTGTTTCAAGCGTCCAGTCCTAACACTGTATTTCAGAATGACAGGGTTTTGCAGACAAGCCCACAACTACATTTGATTTACTGACCGATTCTCTTCTGTTTCCTTTTAAAGATAAAGAATGTGTTTAAAGCTGAGTGTGAGAATGTGATCACTTCTTGGAAGGCTCTCTTCCCCCTCTGAACAATCTGAGACTCTTTCAAAGTTATTTTTACAGCATAGTCATTTCCTATTTTTCCCTGTGTATTAGTACTTTCACTCAACAATAATTTTCTTTGAAAATAAGCATGGTCCTAATGCAAACACAGCACTTAATTATTAGAGAAAAAAGATATTAAATAGGTCAAAAGTCTTAAGTCCTGTCCTCAGAAAAACAGCTATGCAAAATACTGTCTCCATAAAATGGCTTTAAAAGTTGCATAGGAAAAGGAAGGAGGAGGTGCAGTGGGTGGGGAGATTGGAACATGGCATAGCATTTAATACTCTACAGATTTTGGGGGCAGTGCTGTTTAATCTTATTAGCCAAGTCATCAAGTTCCTGCTTTTGGACAAAAACAACTATCACTGATTTTCTAACTAAAGCAGCTGCAAGATTACTCAAGAGACAGCAGGAAACACGCACCATATTATAACAGAATCCAGTCTCAGTCACTTGACTGCACACTTCCAGAGAGAATGTATCTGCTATCTCTACTTGACTAGGAGTCTATGAGCAACACACAATATTCCCCACCTGCAAAAAAAACCCTGGAAATAGAATCACGGTGTCCTTCCTTTCAATCTTTCCTAACTTCAGTTAACAGATCACAATAGATTAGCAGACCTACTCTATAAATTTGTTTTCTTCCCAAGTCTGTATCCCCATCCGTACCTATCTCATGCTCTGAGATGCAAAATGATCAAAACCATGGTATGAAAATTAATTTTATTTGCCAAAAATACAATTGTGGAGGTAGATCTGGGTGCTGATCAGGCCTACATTTTCACTGTCATCCTTTAGTAGATACTACTAGAACTGATACAATAAGAACAATAACAACATATTAATGTAACATGACATAATAATATAATACCATCCCTTCATTGCAAGTACTGAGTGAAATAGAACACTAGCAAAAAGTGCTCAGTAAATGGAACATTTTTGAAAGCAGGTTTTGGTAGTCATAAAATTAGGTTTTTAAATATCCAGAGCGGAGCATAGCCTTTGAAATTCTAAACTATGCTAAACTTAATTTCAGGCCAAGTAAGCCTGAAAATGTTACCCTTACAGGACAACAGAATATTAGGCAATACTTAGCTTGCAATAAAATAGAGAATTTCCCTAAAAGCTAGGACAAAATACAAAGTCAAAAGGAAATCTTTAGATATTAATAACTGGATTTTAGGAAAGCATCTGGTGCTCTCACGAAAGCTCAAAAGTCACCCAGAACATGTTGGACAGATTACAATGTTGAACAAGAGGTACAAAGGTACAAGGATTGTGTAAAAATTCTGAAGCTTAAGGAAAACAGTGAATATTGTAGGGCTGAAGATAAAACTGTGAAAACTGACTGCAAATAACAGAACCCTAGGATAAAGGACAAGTAGGAATCTATCTATATGTGTGGTGCCACAGGAAGGGTTGTGAGGCCCTGTTTTACTGGACATCTTCATTAATCCCTGAGAGGCCACAATATGGATAACTTTGCAGACACTGAGATACCTCAGAGTAACTCAGTGTGGCTGAAATGCAGTCAGAAAATAGTGAAATTCAATTGAGTGCAAGAAAAAGCAAACTACTGCTATGGAAAAGACTGAGGGAAGGATTCTGGAACGGATTCTGGAATATATTCAATAGGATGGAAATACCCCAAAGGCATAGTATTTGTAAAGGATCTAAGGATAAAAACCAAGCAGAAACTACAAATAGACCTGTAACAGAGTAGCAACAATGAGACTAATTTAGATTTCACTTGCATACTTGGAAGCACTGTGTCCTGGAGCAGGAAGGTAAGAGCTTCTCTATATACAGCTGTAGGGCAAACTGTAGAACACTTTATTTGTGGACAACTAACAAAGCCCATCAAGCCTCTTGGTGGATCAAAGATTGAGACACTCAAGGAATTCATTCTGCCCTACACATGGAGGTCATAGGAATGCCTGAAACAAAGTAAAAAAAAACTCTATCTGGAAATAAACCATAAATTCTTCATGATGCTCTTCACAATCACGCATGAAACTCACTAGTGAGTTCTAGGCATATTACAAGAAAGATCCCTGCAAATTAGGTGGAATTCACATAAAAAAAAAAAAACCAACCCAAACCATAAATTCTTTGGGAGCTGGAAAGACTCAAAAAGAAATGTTACAAACCTAAACAGCTGTTACCTTACTTGCTCAAGCTAAGCAAATAAGTTAAAAATGTTTTTTTTTCTTATTCAGTTTGTTCTGGAAATTTTCTTCAAAAGAACCAACCCCAACACGGAAAAATAATTATCTGAGGTGATAAAAGGTTACATATACATACTTAATTAGGAATGGAAAGATTTAGACAGTATGGGAAACATCTACTGAGTTTTAAACTATGGGTAATTGTCCTAATAGAAAAAAATAGTAGGCACCTGAAACTGCAGCATAATGGATACATACATATATTACAGGGATCAATACTGACAGAGATGGACAAAGTGTCTGTTCTGCTATCCCTAATCTAACCTTAAAACATTTTAAGTTTACTCCTACAGTGACACTCCTCTCTCTTTTTGAATAACAAATGGCTGTTTGTGATCTACATACGGGACTGACACTTCTTCACCTTGTCTGATGCATGAATGAAGAATGCCTCCCGTAAGTCAACTACATGGCAGAAAAATAGATAGTATTTAAAATTAAATGGATTTCATTATTTACCATCCAGCCCCACTTCTGCAATACATTCACAGAAACACATTTCACAATAAGACCAAACCAAACCAACCAACCAAACCCAAACAAATGATACCTACATACTCACGTATATTTGGCTATGTAAGTTATAGGAGACTGACAGAGGGCTTTCCCACTATGACATCTTATCAATTATTTCTTATTTGAACCATTTGGGCTAACTCTCTTCACAACAGACATATTTCTCAATGGAAAGTTTCAATTAAATGCTTCAACTTTCAATTAAATGCTTCAAATCTTTATCAGAACTAGAATGTGAAAATTTTGATTTTGCCTACCTGTTTAAAACCAACTCTAACAACCATCTACCTGAGCTGCATTGTATGGAATAGAAATTTCAGAGTTCGGTAGGGAAATGTACACAGGTAGATTAAATTAAATACACTTTTAAGTTAATAAACCCCATCCAGTCACATACGCTTTCTCCTGGGAAGATGATGGAAGGATCAACCACACGCAGCCCCAAGCGGCAGCTCTGTTGTAAAAATAAACCAATTACTTTTATTTTTACAACAAAAGCTATTTAAACCTTCAACCACCTTCCCCTTTATACTCCACTACTTGCCAGTAACTTTCAGGGTCAAACACACCATTCCCACAAACAGTATTAATGTTCAAATGCTCTATGTCATTACACACAATTTTCTCTTTTAAGACCATGCCCAGCTTTCACAGTCATTAGATCCAAGCACTAGGCAGCAGGTTTTAAAAACTATTCTGATCCAGCAATGCCACTCAAAACCCAGCACTATTCCTCAATTATCTAAGACTTAATTGGTTCATCTTAATAAAATTTCATCTATGAAATTGTTGTCATACATCCAATCACTGAACTCCACTAACTACTATACCATTAACTGTTCCCAACAATGTGTGTTAGACTAAATGTAATTCCCTATGCCATCATATAAATATTTTGCTCTTCACAATAGGCCCTTCACCAAGCATGGGAGGGAACCTCAATCCCTTCTTGACAAGTAGCATTATATCAGCACAGAACAGATCGGGAATCTCATCTTTAGAAATAAAATTGTTTCCTGACCATTTCCTTCCATTCTGCATATATCACTTAACAATTCAAGACACTTTCTCAATTGAAAATTTGTAAATAAATAAATAAATAAACATGGTATAGTTCTACATTGTTACACATGTAATTCTTTTATTAGTTTTTGCATTTCAGTTTGTATCAACTTCTTGAATACTTATGTTTTCTCGTATGCACATTCACAGGCAGGTTTTTCAGATAGGAAGCAATGGCAAGACCTGAAAATGTTGGGGAAAAAGAAAGAACCAAACATTGTTACTCTCAAAACAAACAAAACAAAAGAATAACTTTTAATCAGAACTTCTGTTTGAAACGTTAAGTTGCTAAATGCAAATACAACCCAGGAAAGAAAAATGGTCAAAAGTGGCTTTGCATTTTCCTGTAAACATTATATATCTGAATTTGTATACACAGCTCAGTTACAGATATAAACACGAGGCCACAACACGTGTTGTAACAGGGCTGCATTTGGTTCTGTCATCAAGGTTTTCTGAAACAGAAAGGTATACCGTATTCACAGGATAAAATGCATTTTGTACAAAGATGATGCAAACTCATCTATCCTAATGGCTACATTGTCTGCATCGATTAGAGGAATCCTCTACTGAAATGTTTGGGAAAATACATTAAATTCTTCCAGTATTTTGATCATCAGGTGCAGTCATGTGCGATAAAACCAGCAAGCATCATATAATCCTTTTCATTATCTCATCAGCCTCCATATTAAAACTTGCTAAAATGTTCTGCTCTTGTATTTTCACCGAGAGAAGAAATTAATTCCTCCATTGGTTAGAAACCCTCTTTCATGGCAAGTTAATTTCCGATTTATATCTAATTCTACACCAACACTGTTCTTTGGCTTAAATTTTCTTCTTGCTTACTACAAAGTTACAGATATACTTACAAAGTTCACTTATGTTCTCATATTTTGTTTTTGTAGATGAAGCCAATGACTCTTTTCAGTGGTGCCCAGTGACAGGACAAGGGATAGCAGGAAGAAACCAGAGCACAGGAAGTTTCGCTTAAACACAAGGGAAAACCTCTTTACTGTGAGGCTGGCAGAGCCCTGGAACAGGCTGCCCAGGAAGATTGTGGAGTCTTCTCTGGAGACTCTCAAAACCCACCTGGATGCATTCCTAATGCAACCTGCTTTAGGTGACCCTGCTGGAGCAGGGGGGTTGGACTTGAAGATCTCCCGAGGTCCCTTCCAACCACTGCCATTCTGTGATTTTAATCTTGTTAAAACAGGCTTTTCACATGTATGATCATTTTCAGAATGCCAGTCTGCACCTCTTCTAGCTTAAATTCATCCCTCTTGTCAACTTAAAAAATGGTCCAAATAAGGTATGACAATCTTGTATCTATCTTGATATATGACTTGCTTTGATAGAAATAGCTCACTTCATGCAGTTTAGGATTGTACTTATCTTTTAGAACCCATCATGGGGGTAGATTCATACTACTCTCACTCCTAGATCTTTCCTTCTGATATTCTAGTTCGGAGCAGAAAATCCTTAGCAATTTTAAAGTACAAAATCTTGCCTTTCACATGCAAGATGTTATGACATTTCTATTATTCCAAGCCAAACAATTCTTCCTATATGATATGCTTGTTTCTCTCCAAACTTAAGGTTACCAGCGACTTTTATTTATATGCTAAAGACATTAAATGGGCAGACATTATCTATAGCCAACTTCCAGTTTTATAGTCCTTCTCTCAACACAATACACTGTCATTTCCCATTAGCAGTTCTTTGTTATGCATTCTACTTAATTTATCATATGGGACACTACTGAGTCTTTTTATGAAGTACAGATTAAATCTACTTAATTTCCTTTGTCAATAAATTTGTTTTATAGAAAAATCTCCACACAGTTACCCCAACAAAATACACCCTCACTATACAAAATATTTATTCTTATTTTACTTCTATGTCTTTGCTTATCCGACGTTATAATTTGGTTCTTATGTCCCATATACTACAGCAGTTGCACGTACTGCTTCCCTCGGCTCTCCTTCAAATGCGTGTTACTTTCCAATCACATGGCACAATTCTTGCCCTCGTAGGTTTATTAAGAGTCTTTCCTAAAAGACTGCTTTCTAATATTTTCAGAACTGAGATGCAGGTTAGTCTTCCCATAAGGTTTGTAGTGGCAAGACATTGTGCGGATGAGACCATTGACTAAGACATGTGACTGCCCTGGTTCTGACAGAACCTGACTGCATTACGCTTCAGAGCTTATTACCTAGCCTGGATCTACTCACTGAGAATTTAAGAAGTAAAATTCTCATGAACTGGAATCTTTAGCACCATTTCCAAAGCACAGTTACCTCAACAAATTAATTCAGCGGCATAAGTGGCACTTTAAGCCAGTCTGGTACCCACAAGTTGTTCAGTTCCTCACTGTTTACACGCTGTCCCTAATCTGGCAACATCCAGAGTACCTGACTTTCCACTGGTACAATGGGCATGTGCAGTGTTGCCTCAAATTCTGGCAGAAGACTCTGACTATCAGCAAGGCTTGTCAGGAATCTCATCTGACAAATTCTCCTGTGTACATTGCCTATGGTGTCTGGTCTAGTAAGCATCCTTACAACATGGAAGACCACTAGAAATGAATCTTTCCTAATATTTAGTTCATCCATTCACCTACTGTTAAAGCACTTGTGTGAAATGCAGGTTTCAAAATGCCACATCTGCTTGACTTGGAAGAAAGAGCTCTTTCCCTGTTCTTCTGTCTCCTAAACAAGCACACAGGTTGTCCTTGCTTAGGTACCTAACTCTAGGTAGGTACCTAACTCTAACTCTCCAAACTGAGAATCCTGAAGGAAGACTTCGGCCTTAGCTCTTTGGGCAGAGGAATGTTCAGTTTATACCTTCTCAGCATTTCCAGACACCTTCTCATCCAACTTACTCAATTTTAGTCTGAAGATTGAGACTTTTTTTCATTCATTTAGTCTGTGGGGCAAATCAGGAAATAAACTTCCTGGGTAATATAGACGGTCTGTCTAGGTGGATACCAACTGGGCTGACTATGTTACTCCTGATCCATGTGCCCAGGTTCTCTCCCTGGAGAAACCATGTTTCTGTCACCTGAAAAATCAACACCTGAGAATATGTGGGCCACACTCAACCCTCATTCTGAAACATATTTTGGATTAAATCCAGGGCATCCACAGACTGAGAGAGCATTCCAAGATTTCACACCATAGACCTCAGGAATTCTGAAATATGGAAAATCAGTAGGAACTTGAACATGGATACATAACTCAGTTTTGAAGTTAAGATGTCCTGTTCAAAATTTTACATTTGTGTTACAAACTTTTATCATCAAATTCAGTTAACATTTTGCTAATAATTAAGTATTTGAAAAATACAGCTTTTCTGTGGCTCCCATCAGGCACAATTCTGTGTCTGTTCAAATCTGCATTTGCAAATTTTTTGTGAACAGCGGGTATCTTTTTTTTCCTTTTTTAAGATTTTAAGAGAAAGAAAAAAGTGATGTGCCTTTTGTTAAGAAAAAAAGGCAAAATTATCCCAATTTTACTCTATGGAGAAGCTCTAACATCTCAGATAGTGGTCAGTTATAGTGATAACCAGTACTATCAGTACTCAAATGTTTAGTGTACAGCTCTTTAACTGTGCATGATTAGAAGCAGTAACGTACTGGTCATGGTTTAACCCCAGATGGCAACTAAGCCCCACACAGCCACTTGCTCACTCCCTCACGGTGTGATGGGGGAAGAGAATCTTAAAAGTGAGAAAACTCATGAGTTGAGACAAAGACAGGAATACAAGGAATTCATTCACCACTTCCCATGAGTGGGCAGGTGTTCAGCCATCTCCAGGAAAGCTGGGCTCCGTCACATGTAATGGTTACTTGGAAAGGCAAATGCCATCACTTTGAACGTCCCCCCATTCCTTCTTTTTCCCCCAGCTTTATACGCTGAGCACACTGTATAGTATGGAACATCCCTCTGGTCAGCTGGGGTCAGCTGTCCCAGCTCTCCCACCTTCTTGTGCACCTCCAGACTACTCACTGTGGGGCAGTGTGAGAAGCAGAAAAGGCCTTGACTCTGGGTGAGCCCTGCTCATCAAAACCAAAAACTGATCCCTAAGTCATCAACACTGTTTCCAGAACAAATAAAAAACATAGCCCCATACCAGCAACTACAAAGAAAATTAACTCCATCCAGTCAAAACCATATTCATACTTGATTATTTTCACGCAAATAGGTGGCTAGCTATTGGGGAGAACAGCTGCTGCTTAGCAACTGGTGGAACAGAGAAAGAGGGTGACTTGCTTTTTAACAAAAAAATGGATAAAACCTCAGAGAGTACATACCAAGCTTGGAGATACCAGGGAAAAGGGGTGGTAGTGCTCTCTAACCATGATGTTTCCTTTTGCAATTACTGGCATCCTAAGATGACAGCATTTTCAGGGAATAAAGGACAGACTGCAAGAAAGTGTATGTACAGTAGACACGTGCACAAATAAAACAGGCGCTAATGCCAAACCCTGACACGCAGGAAATCCAGCAACCGGCTTTGTGTCTGTCATCTACTGTAAGGGTTAAACTGACTTTTAGACTTCAGCAACTTCAAAGAGCGATCAACTTAAGCTACCATAAGCCAAGACTGCTGGAAGAAGTGTTCTCTTTTTCTTCCTGCTGCTCAGACTCAGCCCCTGCACCGCCTCCTCCACCGTGCAAACGCAGGCTTTCACACACCTACGTAACGAAGTAGATTGGGAACCTGATCCACATTAAAACTAACTCATATTTTTTCACTGGACCACTGTTACCTGGATTAGTTTCCAAATCCAGTTCATTATGCAGCTATTCAAATGCTTGCACTGACATGAGGAGGGCAGAGGACCTCCCGTAACAGTGCAGACTCAAACCTTTTCTGAGAAGATATTCTTACCTTGGTGTGACCCTGCAGACTAACTTACCGATTTGACTGTGAGAAGGATATGAAAGCAGAAGTGCACTCTAAGAAATGAAGGGAAACTGAAAAGGCACAGCTCAGGAAGCATTTGAGTTCCATATAAACATCTGTATGGCTATAAGACTACCACTTGGATCAAGCTATTTAAATCAAAAAGGAAAGTCAGTTGATTTTTTTTCCTGAAAGCAGCATTCAACACTTTCAGAGATCAATGCCTCATATGAACAGGAAACTGTCTCTAGGTTAGGCATCAACTGTTCTTGTCTCAGTCCTGTCTTCTGTTTGCAACAGTTATTCCAAATTCCAAGCATGGTTCTCTCAAATATAATAAACTTTTTTTTTTTTATTATTTTGATAGAAGACTCTGAATGATGTGCTTTGGGGACTCCTCCTTTATGCTTCTAAAAAGTTAGGTATTTCACCTATCTACACTATTCTGTTATGGGCAGCTGCTTTCTCTTCAGCACAACTACCAGATATGAACTTGTGCCCACACACCATACTCATTTAGAAGCCAGAATACTACAGTAGCTTAAATGCCTTGCATTATATACCAAGCCAGGCTGAGGTGCAGATACACGTAGTATTCTGCTGCCCATGTATATGGCAATAGAATATAGTAGTGGATTGGTATCCTCTAGCACAGAAGCACATTGCTGATGTTCTATCTTAAACTCATGCAGGAAGGGACATGAGAGCACATCTGCCAGTGTTCAAAGACATTAAAGCCATCAGTGAAATAAACATTGGTGGGAAGGTACAATGCTCAGGAAGTTAAGACAATCACTTGAATAGAAAGACAACAGAGCACAGAATGTAGTAACAAAAGAACAGGGCAGTGTACCTACTGAAGTCCTATGGAAGGGAGTGAAATGCATGTTAAACGACAGTACAAAATGTCCTCAAACAAGAGTTAGAGATGCTATTAGTTAACATGCTTCACCAGTAACCTCCCAGTGGTTTATTAGCTTTATGAAATTTAAGTATTTATAAGAGTATTCTTGCAGTTCCAAAGGTTTTCCAAATATTAGCCTTGTAAATGTAAATAGCTGTCAAAAAATTAAAGTTGTTGTTCAGTTACTCTTTAGACACAATGAAAATAGTTTGGGTTTCAACCCTATTTCAACTACTTACTTCTGTGATGCAAGATTTCTTGATGACTAGGTAGTTTTGACTTTTTTGTTTGCATAGAAATGAGTCTAAGGAGGAAAACAGATGTGACCTAGAGAAAATAAACAGCTTACAAAGAAAGAGTAGGAAACCAGTTACCCTTGAGTAGACAGGCAAGCTTCCTGTTCATTACAATGGAAAAATCAAGGGTAGCAACTGCCTGACCTGTCTTTTGTTCAAATCTAAACCCAAAACATATGTAAGCAAAATGTGAAACATATGTTTTAGATGTTGGACTTTTGTCAGATTTTACAGATTTGTGTGTTTGTCTCCTATCATCCAGCCTCGCACACGTATTTAACTATCACCCTAAGGATATGTAAGAATATTTGGCCTTTTTATAGGCTGATCTTCCAGAATGACAACTCTTTTGATAGTCGGTGTGGATTTTTTTTTTTTTTTGCTTCCCCTCCCGCCCCCAAATCCTCAGCTCTGAGACAAAGGGACTGCAACAGGAATCACAACTCAAGTCTTTTGTTATAATTTAAAATTAAAACCTGCACAGGAGAGCTGGAAGATGTAAAATAAGCTCTCTTAAAGGGCCAAGAACCAAATAAAAGAAACCTAAATCCTCGTGAATTGTACCCGAATTAATGAGAGGGAGCAGGGAGGCACCTAGCTCTCGGGACTCGCTTCCTCCCGATTAAGGCCGGTCTCCGAGGGGCTGTCTCGCTCACTTGTGCTGGGGTTCCAGAAGCAGGGAGCCTGCCTGACCCCAGCCTCGGGGCGACCCTCCCCAGAGGGAGAGGGCCCGAGATTGAGGCCCTCAAAGCCGCGGTACGACAGGAATCCACTCCCTCACCCCAGCCAAGTAACTGCGCGGGCAGCTCCCAGCCCGACCTTTATTCCCGGGTTGCAGGAAGGTGACGGGCGCCAAGAAGCGAGCGGCGGGCGGGGAAAGAATGAAACGCCCGGCCGCTGGTCGCGCTGAGGGGAGGAGCGCCGTGGTGGCCCACGCTGCTAGGAGGAGGAAGGAAGAGGCCGCTTAAACAGGGCTGAGTTACCTGAGGGGCGGCTGGGAGGCTCGGGAGAGGACGAGGACGCGACCGCGGTCGCGTCCTCGTCCTCTCCCGAGCCTCCCAGCCGCCCCTCAGGTAACTCAGCCCTGTTTAAGCGGCCTCTTCCTTCCTCCTCCTAGCAGCGTGGGCCACCACGGCGCTCCTCCCCTCAGCGCGACCAGCGGCCGGGCGTTTCATTCTTTCCCCGCCCGCCGCTCGCTTCTTGGCGCCCGTCACCTTCCTGCAACCCGGGAATAAAGGTCGGGCTGGGAGCTGCCCGCGCAGTTACTTGGCTGGGGTGAGGGAGTGGATTCCTGTCGTACCGCGGCTTTGAGGGCCTCAATCTCGGGCCCTCTCCCTCTGGGGAGGGTCGCCCCGAGGCTGGGGTCAGGCAGGCTCCCTGCTTCTGGAACCCCAGCACAAGTGAGCGAGACAGCCCCTCGGAGACCGGCCTTAATCGGGAGGAAGCGAGTCCCGAGAGCTAGGTGCCTCCCTGCTCCCTCTCATTAATTCGGGTACAATTCACGAGGATTTAGGTTTCTTTTATTTGGTTCTTGGCCCTTTAAGAGAGCTTATTTTACATCTTCCAGCTCTCCTGTGCAGGTTTTAATTTTAAATTATAACAAAAGACTTGAGTTGTGATTCCTGTTGCAGTCCCTTTGTCTCAGAGCTGAGGATTTGGGGGCGGGAGGGGAAGCAAAAAAAAAAAAAAATCCACACCGACTATCAAAAGAGTTGTCATTCTGGAAGATCAGCCTATAAAAAGGCCAAATATTCTTACATATCCTTAGGGTGATAGTTAAATACGTGTGCGAGGCTGGATGATAGGAGACAAACACACAAATCTGTAAAATCTGACAAAAGTCCAACATCTAAAACATATGTTTCACATTTTGCTTACATATGTTTTGGGTTTAGATTTGAACAAAAGACAGGTCAGGCAGTTGCTACCCTTGATTTTTCCATTGTAATGAACAGGAAGCTTGCCTGTCTACTCAAGGGTAACTGGTTTCCTACTCTTTCTTTGTAAGCTGTTTATTTTCTCTAGGTCACATCTGTTTTCCTCCTTAGACTCATTTCTATGCAAACAAAAAAGTCAAAACTACCTAGTCATCAAGAAATCTTGCATCACAGAAGTAAGTAGTTGAAATAGGGTTGAAACCCAAACTATTTTCATTGTGTCTAAAGAGTAACTGAACAACAACTTTAATTTTTTGACAGCTATTTACATTTACAAGGCTAATATTTGGAAAACCTTTGGAACTGCAAGAATACTCTTATAAATACTTAAATTTCATAAAGCTAATAAACCACTGGGAGGTTACTGGTGAAGCATGTTAACTAATAGCATCTCTAACTCTTGTTTGAGGACATTTTGTACTGTCGTTTAACATGCATTTCACTCCCTTCCATAGGACTTCAGTAGGTACACTGCCCTGTTCTTTTGTTACTACATTCTGTGCTCTGTTGTCTTTCTATTCAAGTGATTGTCTTAACTTCCTGAGCATTGTACCTTCCCACCAATGTTTATTTCACTGATGGCTTTAATGTCTTTGAACACTGGCAGATGTGCTCTCATGTCCCTTCCTGCATGAGTTTAAGATAGAACATCAGCAATGTGCTTCTGTGCTAGAGGATACCAATCCACTACTATATTCTATTGCCATATACATGGGCAGCAGAATACTACGTGTATCTGCACCTCAGCCTGGCTTGGTATATAATGCAAGGCATTTAAGCTACTGTAGTATTCTGGCTTCTAAATGAGTATGGTGTGTGGGCACAAGTTCATATCTGGTAGTTGTGCTGAAGAGAAAGCAGCTGCCCATAACAGAATAGTGTAGATAGGTGAAATACCTAACTTTTTAGAAGCATAAAGGAGGAGTCCCCAAAGCACATCATTCAGAGTCTTCTATCAAAATAATAAAAAAAAAAAAGTTTATTATATTTGAGAGAACCATGCTTGGAATTTGGAATAACTGTTGCAAACAGAAGACAGGACTGAGACAAGAACAGTTGATGCCTAACCTAGAGACAGTTTCCTGTTCATATGAGGCATTGATCTCTGAAAGTGTTGAATGCTGCTTTCAGGAAAAAAAATCAACTGACTTTCCTTTTTGATTTAAATAGCTTGATCCAAGTGGTAGTCTTATAGCCATACAGATGTTTATATGGAACTCAAATGCTTCCTGAGCTGTGCCTTTTCAGTTTCCCTTCATTTCTTAGAGTGCACTTCTGCTTTCATATCCTTCTCACAGTCAAATCGGTAAGTTAGTCTGCAGGGTCACACCAAGGTAAGAATATCTTCTCAGAAAAGGTTTGAGTCTGCACTGTTACGGGAGGTCCTCTGCCCTCCTCATGTCAGTGCAAGCATTTGAATAGCTGCATAATGAACTGGATTTGGAAACTAATCCAGGTAACAGTGGTCCAGTGAAAAAATATGAGTTAGTTTTAATGTGGATCAGGTTCCCAATCTACTTCGTTACGTAGGTGTGTGAAAGCCTGCGTTTGCACGGTGGAGGAGGCGGTGCAGGGGCTGAGTCTGAGCAGCAGGAAGAAAAAGAGAACACTTCTTCCAGCAGTCTTGGCTTATGGTAGCTTAAGTTGATCGCTCTTTGAAGTTGCTGAAGTCTAAAAGTCAGTTTAACCCTTACAGTAGATGACAGACACAAAGCCGGTTGCTGGATTTCCTGCGTGTCAGGGTTTGGCATTAGCGCCTGTTTTATTTGTGCACGTGTCTACTGTACATACACTTTCTTGCAGTCTGTCCTTTATTCCCTGAAAATGCTGTCATCTTAGGATGCCAGTAATTGCAAAAGGAAACATCATGGTTAGAGAGCACTACCACCCCTTTTCCCTGGTATCTCCAAGCTTGGTATGTACTCTCTGAGGTTTTATCCATTTTTTTGTTAAAAAGCAAGTCACCCTCTTTCTCTGTTCCACCAGTTGCTAAGCAGCAGCTGTTCTCCCCAATAGCTAGCCACCTATTTGCGTGAAAATAATCAAGTATGAATATGGTTTTGACTGGATGGAGTTAATTTTCTTTGTAGTTGCTGGTATGGGGCTATGTTTTTTATTTGTTCTGGAAACAGTGTTGATGACTTAGGGATCAGTTTTTGGTTTTGATGAGCAGGGCTCACCCAGAGTCAAGGCCTTTTCTGCTTCTCACACTGCCCCACAGTGAGTAGTCTGGAGGTGCACAAGAAGGTGGGAGAGCTGGGACAGCTGACCCCAGCTGACCAGAGGGATGTTCCATACTATACAGTGTGCTCAGCGTATAAAGCTGGGGGAAAAAGAAGGAATGGGGGGACGTTCAAAGTGATGGCATTTGCCTTTCCAAGTAACCATTACATGTGACGGAGCCCAGCTTTCCTGGAGATGGCTGAACACCTGCCCACTCATGGGAAGTGGTGAATGAATTCCTTGTATTCCTGTCTTTGTCTCAACTCATGAGTTTTCTCACTTTTAAGATTCTCTTCCCCCATCACACCGTGAGGGAGTGAGCAAGTGGCTGTGTGGGGCTTAGTTGCCATCTGGGGTTAAACCATGACCAGTACGTTACTGCTTCTAATCATGCACAGTTAAAGAGCTGTACACTAAACATTTGAGTACTGATAGTACTGGTTATCACTATAACTGACCACTATCTGAGATGTTAGAGCTTCTCCATAGAGTAAAATTGGGATAATTTTGCCTTTTTTTCTTAACAAAAGGCACATCACTTTTTTCTTTCTCTTAAAATCTTAAAAAAGGAAAAAAAAGATACCCGCTGTTCACAAAAAATTTGCAAATGCAGATTTGAACAGACACAGAATTGTGCCTGATGGGAGCCACAGAAAAGCTGTATTTTTCAAATACTTAATTATTAGCAAAATGTTAACTGAATTTGATGATAAAAGTTTGTAACACAAATGTAAAATTTTGAACAGGACATCTTAACTTCAAAACTGAGTTATGTATCCATGTTCAAGTTCCTACTGATTTTCCATATTTCAGAATTCCTGAGGTCTATGGTGTGAAATCTTGGAATGCTCTCTCAGTCTGTGGATGCCCTGGATTTAATCCAAAATATGTTTCAGAATGAGGGTTGAGTGTGGCCCACATATTCTCAGGTGTTGATTTTTCAGGTGACAGAAACATGGTTTCTCCAGGGAGAGAACCTGGGCACATGGATCAGGAGTAACATAGTCAGCCCAGTTGGTATCCACCTAGACAGACCGTCTATATTACCCAGGAAGTTTATTTCCTGATTTGCCCCACAGACTAAATGAATGAAAAAAAGTCTCAATCTTCAGACTAAAATTGAGTAAGTTGGATGAGAAGGTGTCTGGAAATGCTGAGAAGGTATAAACTGAACATTCCTCTGCCCAAAGAGCTAAGGCCGAAGTCTTCCTTCAGGATTCTCAGTTTGGAGAGTTAGAGTTAGGTACCTACCTAGAGTTAGGTACCTAAGCAAGGACAACCTGTGTGCTTGTTTAGGAGACAGAAGAACAGGGAAAGAGCTCTTTCTTCCAAGTCAAGCAGATGTGGCATTTTGAAACCTGCATTTCACACAAGTGCTTTAACAGTAGGTGAATGGATGAACTAAATATTAGGAAAGATTCATTTCTAGTGGTCTTCCATGTTGTAAGGATGCTTACTAGACCAGACACCATAGGCAATGTACACAGGAGAATTTGTCAGATGAGATTCCTGACAAGCCTTGCTGATAGTCAGAGTCTTCTGCCAGAATTTGAGGCAACACTGCACATGCCCATTGTACCAGTGGAAAGTCAGGTACTCTGGATGTTGCCAGATTAGGGACAGCGTGTAAACAGTGAGGAACTGAACAACTTGTGGGTACCAGACTGGCTTAAAGTGCCACTTATGCCGCTGAATTAATTTGTTGAGGTAACTGTGCTTTGGAAATGGTGCTAAAGATTCCAGTTCATGAGAATTTTACTTCTTAAATTCTCAGTGAGTAGATCCAGGCTAGGTAATAAGCTCTGAAGCGTAATGCAGTCAGGTTCTGTCAGAACCAGGGCAGTCACATGTCTTAGTCAATGGTCTCATCCGCACAATGTCTTGCCACTACAAACCTTATGGGAAGACTAACCTGCATCTCAGTTCTGAAAATATTAGAAAGCAGTCTTTTAGGAAAGACTCTTAATAAACCTACGAGGGCAAGAATTGTGCCATGTGATTGGAAAGTAACACGCATTTGAAGGAGAGCCGAGGGAAGCAGTACGTGCAACTGCTGTAGTATATGGGACATAAGAACCAAATTATAACGTCGGATAAGCAAAGACATAGAAGTAAAATAAGAATAAATATTTTGTATAGTGAGGGTGTATTTTGTTGGGGTAACTGTGTGGAGATTTTTCTATAAAACAAATTTATTGACAAAGGAAATTAAGTAGATTTAATCTGTACTTCATAAAAAGACTCAGTAGTGTCCCATATGATAAATTAAGTAGAATGCATAACAAAGAACTGCTAATGGGAAATGACAGTGTATTGTGTTGAGAGAAGGACTATAAAACTGGAAGTTGGCTATAGATAATGTCTGCCCATTTAATGTCTTTAGCATATAAATAAAAGTCGCTGGTAACCTTAAGTTTGGAGAGAAACAAGCATATCATATAGGAAGAATTGTTTGGCTTGGAATAATAGAAATGTCATAACATCTTGCATGTGAAAGGCAAGATTTTGTACTTTAAAATTGCTAAGGATTTTCTGCTCCGAACTAGAATATCAGAAGGAAAGATCTAGGAGTGAGAGTAGTATGAATCTACCCCCATGATGGGTTCTAAAAGATAAGTACAATCCTAAACTGCATGAAGTGAGCTATTTCTATCAAAGCAAGTCATATATCAAGATAGATACAAGATTGTCATACCTTATTTGGACCATTTTTTAAGTTGACAAGAGGGATGAATTTAAGCTAGAAGAGGTGCAGACTGGCATTCTGAAAATGATCATACATGTGAAAAGCCTGTTTTAACAAGATTAAAATCACAGAATGGCAGTGGTTGGAAGGGACCTCGGGAGATCTTCAAGTCCAACCCCCCTGCTCCAGCAGGGTCACCTAAAGCAGGTTGCATTAGGAATGCATCCAGGTGGGTTTTGAGAGTCTCCAGAGAAGACTCCACAATCTTCCTGGGCAGCCTGTTCCAGGGCTCTGCCAGCCTCACAGTAAAGAGGTTTTCCCTTGTGTTTAAGCGAAACTTCCTGTGCTCTGGTTTCTTCCTGCTATCCCTTGTCCTGTCACTGGGCACCACTGAAAAGAGTCATTGGCTTCATCTACAAAAACAAAATATGAGAACATAAGTGAACTTTGTAAGTATATCTGTAACTTTGTAGTAAGCAAGAAGAAAATTTAAGCCAAAGAACAGTGTTGGTGTAGAATTAGATATAAATCGGAAATTAACTTGCCATGAAAGAGGGTTTCTAACCAATGGAGGAATTAATTTCTTCTCTCGGTGAAAATACAAGAGCAGAACATTTTAGCAAGTTTTAATATGGAGGCTGATGAGATAATGAAAAGGATTATATGATGCTTGCTGGTTTTATCGCACATGACTGCACCTGATGATCAAAATACTGGAAGAATTTAATGTATTTTCCCAAACATTTCAGTAGAGGATTCCTCTAATCGATGCAGACAATGTAGCCATTAGGATAGATGAGTTTGCATCATCTTTGTACAAAATGCATTTTATCCTGTGAATACGGTATACCTTTCTGTTTCAGAAAACCTTGATGACAGAACCAAATGCAGCCCTGTTACAACACGTGTTGTGGCCTCGTGTTTATATCTGTAACTGAGCTGTGTATACAAATTCAGATATATAATGTTTACAGGAAAATGCAAAGCCACTTTTGACCATTTTTCTTTCCTGGGTTGTATTTGCATTTAGCAACTTAACGTTTCAAACAGAAGTTCTGATTAAAAGTTATTCTTTTGTTTTGTTTGTTTTGAGAGTAACAATGTTTGGTTCTTTCTTTTTCCCCAACATTTTCAGGTCTTGCCATTGCTTCCTATCTGAAAAACCTGCCTGTGAATGTGCATACGAGAAAACATAAGTATTCAAGAAGTTGATACAAACTGAAATGCAAAAACTAATAAAAGAATTACATGTGTAACAATGTAGAACTATACCATGTTTATTTATTTATTTATTTACAAATTTTCAATTGAGAAAGTGTCTTGAATTGTTAAGTGATATATGCAGAATGGAAGGAAATGGTCAGGAAACAATTTTATTTCTAAAGATGAGATTCCCGATCTGTTCTGTGCTGATATAATGCTACTTGTCAAGAAGGGATTGAGGTTCCCTCCCATGCTTGGTGAAGGGCCTATTGTGAAGAGCAAAATATTTATATGATGGCATAGGGAATTACATTTAGTCTAACACACATTGTTGGGAACAGTTAATGGTATAGTAGTTAGTGGAGTTCAGTGATTGGATGTATGACAACAATTTCATAGATGAAATTTTATTAAGATGAACCAATTAAGTCTTAGATAATTGAGGAATAGTGCTGGGTTTTGAGTGGCATTGCTGGATCAGAATAGTTTTTAAAACCTGCTGCCTAGTGCTTGGATCTAATGACTGTGAAAGCTGGGCATGGTCTTAAAAGAGAAAATTGTGTGTAATGACATAGAGCATTTGAACATTAATACTGTTTGTGGGAATGGTGTGTTTGACCCTGAAAGTTACTGGCAAGTAGTGGAGTATAAAGGGGAAGGTGGTTGAAGGTTTAAATAGCTTTTGTTGTAAAAATAAAAGTAATTGGTTTATTTTTACAACAGAGCTGCCGCTTGGGGCTGCGTGTGGTTGATCCTTCCATCATCTTCCCAGGAGAAAGCGTATGTGACTGGATGGGGTTTATTAACTTAAAAGTGTATTTAATTTAATCTACCTGTGTACATTTCCCTACCGAACTCTGAAATTTCTATTCCATACAATGCAGCTCAGGTAGATGGTTGTTAGAGTTGGTTTTAAACAGGTAGGCAAAATCAAAATTTTCACATTCTAGTTCTGATAAAGATTTGAAGCATTTAATTGAAAGTTGAAGCATTTAATTGAAACTTTCCATTGAGAAATATGTCTGTTGTGAAGAGAGTTAGCCCAAATGGTTCAAATAAGAAATAATTGATAAGATGTCATAGTGGGAAAGCCCTCTGTCAGTCTCCTATAACTTACATAGCCAAATATACGTGAGTATGTAGGTATCATTTGTTTGGGTTTGGTTGGTTGGTTTGGTTTGGTCTTATTGTGAAATGTGTTTCTGTGAATGTATTGCAGAAGTGGGGCTGGATGGTAAATAATGAAATCCATTTAATTTTAAATACTATCTATTTTTCTGCCATGTAGTTGACTTACGGGAGGCATTCTTCATTCATGCATCAGACAAGGTGAAGAAGTGTCAGTCCCGTATGTAGATCACAAACAGCCATTTGTTATTCAAAAAGAGAGAGGAGTGTCACTGTAGGAGTAAACTTAAAATGTTTTAAGGTTAGATTAGGGATAGCAGAACAGACACTTTGTCCATCTCTGTCAGTATTGATCCCTGTAATATATGTATGTATCCATTATGCTGCAGTTTCAGGTGCCTACTATTTTTTTCTATTAGGACAATTACCCATAGTTTAAAACTCAGTAGATGTTTCCCATACTGTCTAAATCTTTCCATTCCTAATTAAGTATGTATATGTAACCTTTTATCACCTCAGATAATTATTTTTCCGTGTTGGGGTTGGTTCTTTTGAAGAAAATTTCCAGAACAAACTGAATAAGAAAAAAAAACATTTTTAACTTATTTGCTTAGCTTGAGCAAGTAAGGTAACAGCTGTTTAGGTTTGTAACATTTCTTTTTGAGTCTTTCCAGCTCCCAAAGAATTTATGGTTTGGGTTGGTTTTTTTTTTTTTATGTGAATTCCACCTAATTTGCAGGGATCTTTCTTGTAATATGCCTAGAACTCACTAGTGAGTTTCATGCGTGATTGTGAAGAGCATCATGAAGAATTTATGGTTTATTTCCAGATAGAGTTTTTTTTTACTTTGTTTCAGGCATTCCTATGACCTCCATGTGTAGGGCAGAATGAATTCCTTGAGTGTCTCAATCTTTGATCCACCAAGAGGCTTGATGGGCTTTGTTAGTTGTCCACAAATAAAGTGTTCTACAGTTTGCCCTACAGCTGTATATAGAGAAGCTCTTACCTTCCTGCTCCAGGACACAGTGCTTCCAAGTATGCAAGTGAAATCTAAATTAGTCTCATTGTTGCTACTCTGTTACAGGTCTATTTGTAGTTTCTGCTTGGTTTTTATCCTTAGATCCTTTACAAATACTATGCCTTTGGGGTATTTCCATCCTATTGAATATATTCCAGAATCCGTTCCAGAATCCTTCCCTCAGTCTTTTCCATAGCAGTAGTTTGCTTTTTCTTGCACTCAATTGAATTTCACTATTTTCTGACTGCATTTCAGCCACACTGAGTTACTCTGAGGTATCTCAGTGTCTGCAAAGTTATCCATATTGTGGCCTCTCAGGGATTAATGAAGATGTCCAGTAAAACAGGGCCTCACAACCCTTCCTGTGGCACCACACATATAGATAGATTCCTACTTGTCCTTTATCCTAGGGTTCTGTTATTTGCAGTCAGTTTTCACAGTTTTATCTTCAGCCCTACAATATTCACTGTTTTCCTTAAGCTTCAGAATTTTTACACAATCCTTGTACCTTTGTACCTCTTGTTCAACATTGTAATCTGTCCAACATGTTCTGGGTGACTTTTGAGCTTTCGTGAGAGCACCAGATGCTTTCCTAAAATCCAGTTATTAATATCTAAAGATTTCCTTTTGACTTTGTATTTTGTCCTAGCTTTTAGGGAAATTCTCTATTTTATTGCAAGCTAAGTATTGCCTAATATTCTGTTGTCCTGTAAGGGTAACATTTTCAGGCTTACTTGGCCTGAAATTAAGTTTAGCATAGTTTAGAATTTCAAAGGCTATGCTCCGCTCTGGATATTTAAAAACCTAATTTTATGACTACCAAAACCTGCTTTCAAAAATGTTCCATTTACTGAGCACTTTTTGCTAGTGTTCTATTTCACTCAGTACTTGCAATGAAGGGATGGTATTATATTATTATGTCATGTTACATTAATATGTTGTTATTGTTCTTATTGTATCAGTTCTAGTAGTATCTACTAAAGGATGACAGTGAAAATGTAGGCCTGATCAGCACCCAGATCTACCTCCACAATTGTATTTTTGGCAAATAAAATTAATTTTCATACCATGGTTTTGATCATTTTGCATCTCAGAGCATGAGATAGGTACGGATGGGGATACAGACTTGGGAAGAAAACAAATTTATAGAGTAGGTCTGCTAATCTATTGTGATCTGTTAACTGAAGTTAGGAAAGATTGAAAGGAAGGACACCGTGATTCTATTTCCAGGGTTTTTTTTGCAGGTGGGGAATATTGTGTGTTGCTCATAGACTCCTAGTCAAGTAGAGATAGCAGATACATTCTCTCTGGAAGTGTGCAGTCAAGTGACTGAGACTGGATTCTGTTATAATATGGTGCGTGTTTCCTGCTGTCTCTTGAGTAATCTTGCAGCTGCTTTAGTTAGAAAATCAGTGATAGTTGTTTTTGTCCAAAAGCAGGAACTTGATGACTTGGCTAATAAGATTAAACAGCACTGCCCCCAAAATCTGTAGAGTATTAAATGCTATGCCATGTTCCAATCTCCCCACCCACTGCACCTCCTCCTTCCTTTTCCTATGCAACTTTTAAAGCCATTTTATGGAGACAGTATTTTGCATAGCTGTTTTTCTGAGGACAGGACTTAAGACTTTTGACCTATTTAATATCTTTTTTCTCTAATAATTAAGTGCTGTGTTTGCATTAGGACCATGCTTATTTTCAAAGAAAATTATTGTTGAGTGAAAGTACTAATACACAGGGAAAAATAGGAAATGACTATGCTGTAAAAATAACTTTGAAAGAGTCTCAGATTGTTCAGAGGGGGAAGAGAGCCTTCCAAGAAGTGATCACATTCTCACACTCAGCTTTAAACACATTCTTTATCTTTAAAAGGAAACAGAAGAGAATCGGTCAGTAAATCAAATGTAGTTGTGGGCTTGTCTGCAAAACCCTGTCATTCTGAAATACAGTGTTAGGACTGGACGCTTGAAACAAGAAGTATCAGTGCCAGTACCTCTTGTGCTCTGAGAAAAATGGCTATTCTTTCATTAAACAACACCTTCCCTGCATCCCCTGATTGGTTTTCTTCATCGTTGTCTAAAGATAGCAGTTATGGAGGCTATTCTGGCTAAACCTTTAGGTACACATTAAAAAACAGACTGTATTTTTGCACTGCAATGAATAAGCTTTTAAAATCACTATTGTTTTTTGGTTTTGTTTGTTTGTGGGTTTTGTGGGGTTTTTTTTGTTGTTGTTGGTTTTGGGTGGGGTTTTTTTGGTTTGTTTTGGTTTGGTTTGGTTTTTTGGTCTGGTTTTTGTTTGTTTGTTTTTACTATCTATTGGTTTGAAAAGGAAATTGAATTTCTTACCAAAAGATCTCCACCTTTTCTCAGTTGTTGTGGGAGAAAAAAATAACACGTTTAAAGAACACATGTCCTAGCTGCACCTTTAAAACCTGTTTTGTGATAGATTTCCCCACCAGTAACCTGAGTTTCTCTGTACTGCTCCAGCATGAGATTACTAGTCAGTTCACTAATGTCTTCTCTTCCCAACTGGCACAGAATTGCTTTTTGCCTGGAGTACTTAATAAATTTCTGATTTTAAACAAAAGAAATCAACAGCATCCACGCTTAGCTTATCCAGCTTTTTATCATACTTTGAAAGTATTAGCATTTCTTAAATTACATGGTTCTGTTTAGAAGTAAATTCTGCTCAGATAAAAAGAAAATACACAGGAGTTGCCAAAAGGGATAAAATGCACTACCTGGAAAGATAGGCTTTACTTCTTACGTTCTGCCAGAAAAGGAGATGAATGAGCATGTCAGAGGCACATTTCTGCAAATACTGTGTTATTGTTAGCATAATTTATTTTGATGTTCCTAATAAAACCCAAACTTTTGAAGCTTATTTTAATTTAATCATGTATAAAATGATAACACTGATAAAGTTACACTTCAGAGGTTTAAAAATCCCAAATTCTTTGGCATGAACTCTACTGTGACAGTAGAATTCATAACTTTGTCGCTGGCTTCTTTGTAATGTTTCTTACCATATATTACACCTATACTGTGAAATAAAAAAGGAGGAGGGAGAGAGAGGGAGATCTCCACATCCCTCCACCTCCAGATGCTGTCCCCTGAACAGTGTGGGAGCACTGTTTCACATGGCACTGGTTGTTATGGGTCTGCACTGCCACACAGCAGGCTCACGGCTTAACATCCCGGGTGATGAGCAGCCTGGCGTTCAAGCTTGTTCCTTGGTACCATTTTACTCCACAGTACAGGCAGAGCAGCAGTGTCACAGATGAGGTTTTTTAAATGTGCCATGCTAAGTATGCAAGCTATACAATTCCTGTTCAATGCAAAAACACAGGCAGGCCTAGGAGATTTATCTTTCCTTAAGCTTTTTGGACTCTTGAGTCTTCCATTCCTCAGCACCGATAGGCAAAAACTCAAGCTGGAGGAAAGAAACACTTCACCTGCAACCACCTGCTGGTAAAGGCACTCTTCTAGGAGACAGAAGAGGCTGGTTTGGTGTCCTTCAAGCAGTAGAAAGCCTAGAATCCAATCTACTCTTGCCTCTTCAGCTGCTCTTGGGTAAATCAGTGTCCTAAACACTCTGCTGCTACATAAGAGTATGCAACGAGGGTGCGTGTCTCAAAGGAGAGGGAGATGTCCTTAACCTTTGCCAAGGCCTAGTTCTAGGAAAGCTCTTGGGCAGCAGATGTAAATCTGTGCTTGAACGACTAACCGAAATTTCACCATGAAGAGAGACAGACCAAACAGCAATAAATGGCTTTCTCTAACCTTCTGTCTGAGCCATCACGTCTCTGGTTAAAGCTGTTAAGAATGCAGGAGTCCTGGTGCATTTCTGTTGCTAGGTACTGCTGTTGGAAGACAGAGCTCTCAAGCCCCATTCATTCATTCTCCCAACATTGTTGGTTGGGTCACGTGCTACTTGCTGAGAATAGCAGTGTTCCGTACACCGTTCGCGTGGGCATTAATGGCTACACAAAGGACAAAGTTCTAAAGTATTGGGTCAGGAGGTTTTATTTCTAATTAGGCCTCTAATTCTACAAAGCACTTGCAGTTTTGCATTGTATGTTGTGTTTTAAATGGAACTACTTGTTTGAGTGAAGCTATGGGTGTCGTTGCATACAGAATCAGATCTGGGCAATCACAATTTAGTTTATTATTCGTACTTTAGCACTGGTACAAATCAGATCTCTCTGATGTTAGCCCTTGCTCAGTCAGGGTGAAGGGGTATCTGAAACTGTGTTTCTGTGTAATGGCTTGCGCTCCATTTCCATGCCTATCCAAACCAAGCACTTACACAAAGGCACCTCCCAGAGAGTATTTTAACTGTTAAGAGAGTCATAAGGCACAGATTTTCAATGCAGAAGGTCATGAGGCTGCAGTTTCACCGGGTTATGTGCTACATTTGCATAGACAGATATTCAGGCAGTTAATGGTAATTCAGAATGCTTTAATGATTTTCATTTGCAGCAAGCTGTTCTCACCTCTTAGGAACATAATGGATAAATAAAAGAGGCCTTTTGTTTGCTCTTCATGAAAGTTACCAGTGATTAAGTGGTGCTGAGGGAACAGACTTATGCTCTCATTTAAAAGAAAAAAAAAAAAAAAACCAAACCAAAACAACAACAAAACTGCCCATCAAAGCTAACTTCAAAGTGACCTACTTAATTTTGATTTAAAATGGCACTTGAATAATTTATTTTAATGTTATGCACATTTCCTGACTCAAAACACAGAACTGGTCACTCTTAACTGAAAATACAGAAATAGTTATTATATCAGACACAAAATACTCATCATTTGTTAGAGTACTCTTTATAGTGTTGAATTGCAAACGAAGCTAATATGCCTCAGATCGGTATTTCTTCCAAATGGATTCTGCAGACACTTTTTATATTATTAAAAAATATGTCCAGAATGTAGCTGTGGGCAAATAGACACTTCTTGCACTGTACTACAGTGCTTCTTAAGAAAGTCCATGCCGGGGGCTTGCCCGAGAAAATCTTGTCACGATTCCTTAAGGTGGTTCCTCTAAGTTCTATCCTTGGATAGAGTCTCCCTGTGGAAGATTTCTCCAGACTTTGCTGGAACGTGGCGTATTCTGGTAAAGGTACAGAGACTTCAGCACTACATCTTGGCCCCTTGCAGCTCAGCATCACCTTCTTGGGCTCTTCTGCCGTGCATCAGCTCAAAAGCCCCTTCCTGAAAAGAGCTCAAAGGAAGGTAGCAGTCTCTGGCTATGTTAGATTTCTAGGCATTTTCTGAAGGATTTCATGTCCAGTTCCCTCTCTTTCAGTCTAACCTTGAAGTCTGAGTGGCCTTCACGACCCTTTGAGAATAAAGCTCTGTTCTTAAACACACAGGTCAGAACGGTCATTTTTGTTCCTCTTTTACAGGCACACGCTTCATGATTCCATTGCTGTGATTCAATCATTGGCGACTCAGTGCTAGTATTTATTGATTATATTTTTCTGAATCTGTTAGAGTTTCAACTTCATGTGTCACATTGAGAAAGACAGCCAGGACACTCCATATCCCAAATACACACATTTCAGTAGTCTCCATTTATGGTATGAGGATGCAGTATTCCTGACAGCAGCTGGGGTGAACAGACTTTCAAGGACTTGGGCCTTTTGTTTTCAGTTAATAACTTCCAGTCCTTTCAGTTTCTAACCTCCTGCCTTTGAGATAGTGATCTTGAGTACTTGTGGCATTCTACTTCTCTCTGTCAAGCCTGTGTCATTTAAATCAAGACACAGAACTTGACTTGTGTGTTTGGAATACCCTCCATTTTCACAGAATTAATAGGATATTTGGGGAATACAGAATATGCAAATTGAGACCTGCTGAATATATAATTTTTATGGCCCTTCTGTTGTGTATTGGCTTTGTAATTTCTCCAGTGCTTGACTGAAGGCTAATTAAATTACTGAGTTTACAATGAGAAAATATTAGTCCATCCTTCCCTTCACTGATTTTAATTCTTTACTCCTCTGGTTAATTTTCTTTGAAATCTGCCTTTGTGTTCTCACTGTGGCATGAAAGGACTAGTCAATGGCCCGAATACAGGGGTAATCGAAGGAAATTTCCATCTGCAATCAATCTCCCCACTGCAGGAGTGCTGGGTATCCTTACGTGTCGGTAAAGATGGCTGGATTCAGTGATTACTGCCTCGCCGGTATGACAATTCCTTAGAGATTTAGGTTGGCAGAGCAAAGGCTTCTAAGAAGAGATCTGTGCATGCAGGGTTATGACTCACTACCTTGGGAGAGGAAGAAAAGACCTGTTTGGGGGTGTGTGTACCATTTGGTGGTATGTGAAATTTCAGTGTATAGTAGATGCAAAATATCTTTGCACATGGAAACAAGATCCATTACTGACAACGTATTTCAGCACACGTAGACAAAAACGTCTTTTACATGGATTAGCAATGTAGGTTTTTTGCATTTTGCATTTGTACAGCCTCACGATACGGCCTTGATCATCTTACTCGTGGTTTTTTAGTCATGCAGTTATGTGCAACACATGGGAACATAACTTACTAAGTCTATATGACTAGGGACGTACTCCAGAAACAAATCCTAGCAGTGAAGGTGAAGCATTGTAGCTGATACTGACAGAATTACAGCAACGCCTTGCTGTAGTGGGAAAACTTTGTTCAAACCCCAAAATGTTCTTATGGTTTTAATTGAGCAGCAGAAAATTACTTCTGTGTGGTCATCCCTGCTAAGAGGTTCTTTAAAACCAACATTTTCCATTTTTCCTTGTTTATTTCTGGTTTTGGCTGGTAATTGCCTCCATGAATTGGATTTATAAACTATGAATCCAAGCAGGATAAAATGTTTTCTGGAGAATTTGATCCAGATGTATATTGCTGTTCCAATAAATATCTTTTTAAGTATTTAAGGTGAAGAAGGGTTTGGGGGGCTGGTGGTGGTGGTGGTATTTTTTTAATATGTTGGTTAACTTAGAAGCAGCCAAATTCTTGCTGTGTAAAACTCCAGGAAAGTCAATAGTATTTCAGCAGGGATTCATGTGGCCCTTGAGTTTTGGACCATATCGTGTTGCAAGCTCCTAAAATAAGAGTGTTTGGAAAGCTACAGGCTTCCCATCTTTTTGTCTGGAAAAGTTATAAAATGGAACAGGCAGGCTTTTCATTGAGCTGCTGAGAATGCAGTTCTGGCTATGCAATCAGGACTAAATAAGGAGCAAGATCTGCACTAAAAATAGAAATGGAGGCTGATCCAACTGCAGTGTGAGTTATAATCCTTGCACAGCAAAGGGCTGGTAGGTTCAGCTGAGGACACTCAGTTATAGAGAATCAAGTAAACTTTATCCTGGTCCCAGAAAGCCATCATACCCTAGCTGCATTAACCAGATTTTTACCACTCAGCAGAACTATTAACCATTGCTGCAAAGTATTTAACATGTTATTTCAGATTCCTTTTCTTTTTTTTTTTTCTTTTTTTTATTTATTAGGGAGAAGATTATATTTGCCACATAGTAAGAGGGGAATGTTGGTTGGGTTGATGTAACTGTGTTTGAAAAACAGGGAGAGGTGGGGAAATGACACAGAGAGATTTAGTGCACTTTCCTCACAGCTGGTTAAATACATTCTTATCACTTCTTGGAGCATTAGCTAACGTGCCTGCTGACATTACGTGACTCCAAGTGGGCACACTGAGCTTTGGGAACATAGCCAGCCTGGTGCCTTGTCACGGACTGTGCAGTTCACAGTGTGTACTTCAGGAAGCTACTCTGCTTGTTTCAAGACCAAAGTGCACAACACTGTAGGTCGTTCCTGTGCCCTCCCCTTTCTTAGTGAAGTACTTCAGAATGTGTTTATCTTTTATGTGCATATTTTGTTTCAACTGCCACATGCCTCATAAGCTTAAGCCAAAACTTGCCCAGGGAGTTAAACCCATCCTTTGATATAGAATAGATTATTATTGCTTATTTATTGTTAGGAACATTTGGCTATTGAATATTTGGATTACGTGAGCACAGCCAGATAGAGCTATGCTCTGCTTGCTTTCTTTGCCTGTTCCTGTATCTCTTCAGGCAGTGGCATGAACACATTTTCTGTTACTCCACTCTTAAAAATGAGAGATTCTGCAACAGCCTTCAGTAATTCATCATATCATTTCAACTTCTTTAAATATGATTCCATATGAAAATTAGCAAAAGCAATAGACATCAAATCAAACTCTTCTTCTACCTAAACGTTAAAAACCTTTTTATTAATTTTTAGTTTTCAGTGCTCTGCAGAATTTGTTACTGAAAATGCACTGTTCACCTACCTCTCGCCTGTTGAGCACAGGACTAGCTTACTCAAATTGGACGGCAGTTAGTGGAGGAGAAACATCTGGCTCTTGCACATGGGAAAGCTTAGACAGCAGTGGGAGTATGTGGAAGAAGCCCAAAAGACAGAGATCATGAAACCTGCACAGGCCAAGAGAAAGGCAAGTAAAATATACAGCGTCAGTGAGACACAAGTCAATTGTCGGGTTGCATTCTCCTTCCTTACCTCCCACCCCACCATTATACGAGCTACAGTACTCCCTGTCTCCAGTCCCTGATCTCAACACCCTCTCTTCCACATCCCACACTGAGTGCATAGCTCAGCAGGAGCTGTGAGCAGCTGCCTTGCAGAAGGGCAAGCTGATCAACACCATCTTGCTGATGGGGAGGCAGCAGCCTCCTTCTCCAGCTGAGTTCAGAGGCCTTTTCCTTGTTCTTTAGTTGTATTCTGATTACTTGCGTTTGTGTTGGAAAACCTGTGTTTCTGGGGTTGGGGAGAGGAGTGCATGCAGTCCAGAAGGTACAGAGAAGGGATGGTGACCGATAATTGCTGCGAGTACCGAGCAGTGAAATACGTGTATTGTGCTGTGGCCACTTTCATAACTTTAATTAATTATTTCATTTTCCAACATAATGCTAAATCTGTAGAAGATTATATTGGGCTTTGCATTAGTTTAGCTATGGGTTGTGCACACACAGGTTTTGTATCCCATTAGCTATTTGGAACAAAACATTTGGTGTAATAAAAGTAACATAAACCCGCAGTGCAGATACAGTAATTTTAGTGAATTTATTAAAATAAGCTAAGTACTCATATCAGCTTAATGATTACGCTGAAAAAATCACAACCAATCCAACAAAGAATTCTTCAAATTATATGTGGAAAGTTAAAAATCATTTTGATAACACGTTGTAGGTAACTGAATGTTGTACAAAGCAGAAACAGCATTACTCACTTGAACTCAGTTTCAGCCCAGGTAGCTGCCTTACATGAACAGCATATTGATTTACAGTGAGGCTGGTTCTAAGTTAGAAAACAATGGTGGTGAACTTTGTAGTCTAACTGAAATATTAAGAGATTACTTCAAACCTGAGTATGAACAGGTATGCAATTCTACCTTAGCAGCCTTTTCACTGTTAATTTTTAATGTAATGAAAACATGGGATAATCCTGTGAGTCCTTACACATGCAGAACAGATGAATTCAAATTAAGATTTTTTTTTTTTCTCAAAGAGGATTTGTTTGTTTTGGTTTGTTTTGTTTTTCCAGAGCCCTTTAGAAGTACAAGGGGAGATCACAGCTGTTCTTTTCATTCACATGTAGTCTAATAAAACAAACAACATATGTACGGGGCATAAGAGTAGCACTCAGAACATAGGGATTTCTATATGGCTTTGAAAATTGTAAATAACAAATGATGCTTAACCTTTCTCCTCCCACCCATCAACCTGATTTGCTAGTAAAGATCTGTGTTGGAACTGAGGTTCTCATGTGTTACATTGTTCAGAAAAAATAAAACTTTTCTCACCAAATGGGAGATAGCAAGGTCCACATTTACATTCTCAGCCTTAATTCCAATTGTCGTGAGTCTTCTAGATTTACATAATTACTACATTTACATAATCACTTAAGACCTTCATCTGTACTCCAGTGAAAGCAAACTTGAAACCTTGCTGAAGATCACACTTCCCCACATTTTATACTGCAAGCATACAGGACAGACCTCTGTTATGGGCACATCACCTTTTCTTCAGAGCGTGTTGGCATCTGGGTGCTTGGGTGAGCTTGGTGGGCAGCACTAGCGTGCTACTGATGGTCCTTGCTGCCGTAGTGCATCTCGAGTGGATAGGACTTGGAGAGAGAGGCTACACAATCTGCCATGCTTACTTCTGGTCCCAAGGACTTTGTTCCGTTATGGTGCAGGCATGGCTGTGGTGGTCTTACTCACCCTGGGAGATGGAGCTTTCAAATACCAAGGATTAAAAACAAGCACAAAAGATGTCACTCGGTTTCTTACAAGTCAAGTGGGAAGATTAGCTGAATATTTCACAAATAAAAATAAATTCATTCCTCAATTATTTTTTTTTTCTTGTTGGAGACAGTGAGCTACAGAAACCTATCAATGTACACATTGACACTGAGAAATTTGCCTTTGAATCAGACGTTGAACTTCCCTTTGACTTCCTTAAACCACAGAACCCTTACCTCTCATTTTACTCTAAAAATATCATCAATTCAGAGGAATTATGCTTACTAGACTGAAACACTAGAAAGCAGACAAATATTTCAGTGCAGAATAGGTGGTTGCAATTCTGTTAGATGATAGTAGCAAAGATGAATTTCCCGTAGGAAACGGGTAACTCACAGGACATAGGTTAGATCTTGACACCACACAAGTCATGACAGAATGTTACTGTCATCTGGTAATTTTCAGATGGTGTCTTTACAGTTAAGTCAAACCCTTAATCCAGTTTCTAGTGGACAAATATCTCAATCAGAAATGTCATCATGATTTGTTAGTGATCTTACACAGCTTCGTGTCAATAGTATGAGAATGTGACATTACTCTCTGTGCCAGGAAGAAAGTAAATTATGGCGCTTGCATAAAATCTTTTTTTTTTTCTGGTGGTGTGCTTAGTCTGTAGAATAGCTGGGTAAAAAAATTTCAGCAGACACTCTGCTTCAGAACACAGAGACGAAATCAAAAACATTTGAAAGCATTTTCTCCAAGTAGAGTTATCCTGAATGGACATTTTCACACCACAGGTCAACAAGACAATGATTTCTGTGTTCCAGGGATAGTTGTTTCCTTTCATACTTACCTGTCAGTTGCTCTAATTTACTTGGAAAATTCAAGAATTGTTCTAATTTACTTGGCAAAATCAAGTAAGACTCAGCAACATTAACCTTTTAATGGCCACTTGCCGGAAGAGTGCTGGCTTTCAGATGTAATAGAATATCTGCAAAACTTAAGGACTTCCTGCATTTGGAGCCACCAAACAAAGGTTTGATATCTGTACTTAAAGCTGTTCCCTCTCTCAGCCTGCATGCAGTTCTCCCACCTCAGACTGGAACCTGTGTCTGGAACCATCAGCTCCCAGGAGTCTCTGTGCTTGACAAAAAATTTATGCCCTTGATGAACTTGTCAGTTAGGATGGCCTCCTGGAGGCCATCACTTCAGTGCCAGGAGTGCGGGAGAAGTACAGCCGATCCCTTTCCTCTAAATGGAGGCAAAGCCCTTAATGGCATCCTCCAGTTTCTGCCAGTGGTGGTTACAGAGCTCCATCTGGACTACAGAAATCATCTTTCTATATTCTTCCCTCAAACCGCACGATCCTGGAGATGAGAGTCATCTCTCCACACTTCGGATGTAACAGGTGTCACATCAACTACAAAAAGGGAAGTATTTTAAGATAGTCACTTGACTTTTCCTACCTAGTTACGTGGTGGACTGCAAGTCTGTTTTAAGATTGTTACGGTGATTCCAGGTAAGCTGTTAGATCATCTGCTGTCCAAGCAGCATCTCTGCTGGCACTTTCACCCTTTCACCACGAGAATTATTTAACTTGGACACCTACAGAGCATCAGCCAATTCAACAGATTATTGAGTATAGTACTCAGTAGAGTATTGTAGAGTATATTAACAACTCCTGATGGGGTACAACATTGTTCCAACTGCAACCTCCCAAGGATCTGAGTCTGCCATGGAAGAAACTGATGAATTCTAGTGAGTAGAAGTTGTGGGGGCAATATGGATATATATTGCATACAGATAACTGGCAGAGGCAGAACAGAAAATGAGTTACCTATCAGTAACTGATCAGTACTAGTTGTGTGCATATCCCACATAGTCCCCATTCCCTTTTCTTTATGCTCCTGCACACTTGGGATTCTTGTACATGTACGGTGCATTGAGCGTGCTATCACCCAAATTAAAATCTCAAAGAGCATCAAAACTTATGTGTGCTACATCAGGCCTCACTGGCCCGTAAACCAATGTGCAGCTCCAGCAGATATGCCTGTATACCTCTCATCGAACTCCTGGTGCTATATTGTAAGTGACTTTTCATTCAATCAGAGGCATGAAGAGCTTTTCTACAGGTTCTTTGTGCAGTGAAAGCAGCAGTGTCTGATAGCACGAGCGTGTTCCATCAAACAAAGGATAAAGCAACTTTAAAACCCACGTACAAACCACGTACCTGAACAAAACGCCTTTGGGGTAGCGTAAGTTACAACTTTTAAGATACTATTCTTAAACTGTGCATTTTAAAACTTTCTAATGAAATGTGACATTGCTAAATAGCTCGTTTTAAAGCTATATCTGCAGAGGAAGCGTGCGATTCTACTGTCACGTACAGTACTTAAGAACAAAAGCAAAATTGCTGACAACCACCACCAGGCGAGCAGTTATAAGACGACGGTAAGCCTTCATCCCTAAAAGCAAAACCACGGACCAATCCACAATGAAATAAAAGTTGGCAAGACCACATCACATATGCTCTCGAAGAATTCTTTACATTTCCAAATTACAGCCAAGCAAAACATAGGTAGACATCTGTCTACAATCTGCAGAGTTGCAGGATGTCCTTTCTGCCAATTCATCCCCTAAAAAATGAGCGTTTCTGTGCGATCATATTGTTGTCATATCTTATATACAGTGGCTTGAACTTTTCAATGGCTCTTAAATAACATCGGTAAACAAAACTGGCGACTAGACAGGGCAAAGCCTGAGAGAAAAATAGGGATTTGGGAGACTACAAAAAAGTAGAAGAGACTGTAAAAATGAGAGCAGAGCAGAAAGGGAGCAAAAGAAGAAGCTCTGAGGAAGGAGCCAATGCCAGTAAATTTAATATCTTACTCTCAAGGAAAAAAAAAAAAGAGTAAAGTGCAGATGGAGACGGGAGGAGGGCGCGTTCATCCAAACCTGGAGAGGAAAGCAAGACGGTTGTTCCTCTCCCATTCTTCACTGTGGTTTAATACTCTGTGCAGAGTCGTACCTTGTGACTGCTGAGGGAATTTAGGTAGGCTCTTAAAAGCAAGTATGTGCCATAGAAAGAGTCATGAAGCACAGAGACAGGAAATAAATGATGGTGGCAATTTCTAGGGAATTCACAGGCCTTCTGAAGGGCGGGGATCAAATGCAGACTTGTGCTCCCCATTTAGTTAAATAAGCTACAACTGTTACCAGCAGGTTTGTTTTCTCGTGAGTCAAACTCTGGTCTTACCTTTGCCCTTTTGTTTCAGAGGAATACCAGCATGTACGTATGAACACAGAATTACTTTATTTTCTGTAATGATCAACCCCAAATGTTATTTTACCTTTGCCAGCTTTGTGTAGGGTGATGTGCCATCTTGCATATTTATTTTCCTGGAGTGATTCCCAGAAGCATGCTATGCTTTTTCTTGCTCATGTCTCACTAGCTTTATTTATGAGTTGTGTACACCAGGTTTTCAGTCCCTGGGGACAGGCCTACGCAGGAAATCTGTAGACGATATGTAATACATACAAGTACGAGACTAGTAAAAAACCAGATACCAAATGGTACTCCAAATTCATCTAATTCAATATTTCAGACTAGATTGTGGATAGGGTAGCATCTGTGGTATAAACCACAAACAACTTTATCTGTTTTGTCATATAGAAGGAAGAGAAACGATAAGGATTAGTAAGTTGGAAAGAAATATTACTTAATGCTCACTGATGTTCTTTGGCTGCTAGATATTTAAAGTCTCACAATAGACCTTTGTAATAGGATTATGTGGTGCTAAAAGAGTGAAGAATGAAGTACCTCAGCCTAATTTTATATGGAGTACTTAGCTTCAGTACACCTCATGTTTTCAAAAGTCTATTAAGATCTTGGAGAATTTGAGGGGTCCAGTTTCTTAAAACCAGGCACACAGAGCTTGGGACACACAGATTTAACATGAAAAAATCATAGTGTCTTTTCTGCTTTTTAGTTGCTTCCTAGAATTAAATTATTTTTATCCAAATTGTTTTAAGTGTGAAGTGGAGGAATAAAATTTGTTTAATGTCCAATATCCATACCTAATTTGAAATACCAAACTTAGAAGTAGAATTGAAGGGGGAGAATTTGGGAGAGTATATTCAGTCCAAAATACTAAAATGGGATTGTCCTGGTTTGGGTGAGAACAGAGCTGGTTCTGGTCAGTGATTTCACTGCTCAGCTCAGTTCTTCCAACTCCCTGC
>JANIJG010006207.1:0-11164 GCA_024611175.1 Megaceryle torquata
GCATTTGACACTGTCTCCCACAGCATCCTTCTGGCTAAACTGAGACAGTGTGGTCTGGATGATCAGGTAGTGAGGTGAATTGGGAACTGGTCGAAGGAAAGAAGATAGAGAACTGTGGTCAATGGGATGGAGTCTAGCTGGAGGCCTGTAACTAGTGGGGTTCCACAGGGGTCGGTGCTGGAACCGGTTCTGTTCAACACATTCATCAATGACCTGGATGAAGGCACAGAGTGCACTGTCAGCCAGTCTGCTGATGATACGAAGCTGGGTGGAGTGTCTGACACACCAGCAGGCTGTGCTGCCATCCAGCAAGACCTGGACTGGCTGGAGGGTTGGGCAGGAAGAAATTTGATGAAATTCAACAAAGGCAAGTGTAGAGTCTTGCACCTGGGAAGGAACAATCCCAGGTACCACTATAGTCTGGGGACTGACCTGTTGGAAGGCAGTGAAGGGGGCTGCTTCACATATGTTGAAGTTTGCTTCGGCTGACCACAGGTGCTGCCTTACTCCTAAGAAGAATCTGGTCTGCTTGCTCCTTTAGAGAGCAAAGCAAAATTTCAATACTTCCTTAAAAGCCTGCTCAATCCCATTGCAAGAACTGCTGACTGAAAGCAAGAGTATGTCAGGCTTTCTCACCACAGTGTGCCAGTTGCTGTAGTGTCCACAGTCTTAAGTGCTTCATGGCATGACAAACATTTTGTTTGCAGTTTCAGATGCAAATGACAGAAGGCACAGCTAACAGAAGGAAGATACTCTGGAATGCTCCTGCCCACTGTATTTGCACTTGCAGAGCAGGTGTCAGCTTAATGACAAATCCACAGACACTTCAACTGGAAAGCGGCAGCCATGTGTAAATCTTCATAAAGTCACACTAAAAGAAAGAAGCATTTATGAAATGACAGTAAGAGGTCACACGTGAGAAGACAAGCCCTAGAGCAGACCTCAGGCTCGGCCTGCTTCCAAGCAGACTCAGCGATGCTGGTGACCTGCTGGTGACAACAGACCAGGGCCAGCCCGGTGTTAACACAGCAGCCAGCCCCTTCCCCCCAGCCGCAGGGCTCCCCGCCGCCCCGGCGAGGAGAGAGAGGAGAAAGAGGCGAGCGAGGCGGCGAGACAGGGGACAGAAGGGAGAGAGGCGAGGCGAGGTGGAGCCTCCCTTCAGAAGCCTCTGCCGCCGCAACCCGCCAGGGTCAGGCCCGCCCCGGGCCGCTGCTTTGCTCCCGAAGGCCTCTTACCCCCGCTCCCTCCCATCGCTCCACCGCCTCAAACCAATCGGAACGCGGCGCGTCCCGGAGACAGCCAACTGGAGGACGCCCTCCTGCCTCCGGCTCGTGACGACACCCCGGTGACATGTCGCGAGGTCGCGTGATGCGGGAAGGAGGGGACACCTCCTCCCTTGCCGTCGGCGGACCTCGCTGCCATTGGCCGAGCCGGGAAGCCGGCTGCGCCCTCATTGGCTGCCGGCATCGGCCGCTGGGCTGCTGGGCCGGCCGGCGGTGCCACCGGAGGGAGGCGGGGGAGGGAGGCGGCGGACGGCGGAGGGCTGCAGCCGCAGGTGAGCGTGGGGCAATGGTGCCAGAGCTGGCAGCGGCAGCGCGGGGCTCGCGCCCGTTACGCTCTCCTACGGCCACGGAGTCCCGGGCCTGGCCTGGCGCCGTGGGGGCGGCCGTTGGCCGCGGCCTGCTCCCCACCGCCCCGAGGGGTCCGGGCTGCCGTTCGCTGTCACCCGGACCTAGCAGAGTGGGATGTAGGTGTGGGTGTGGGTGTGGGAGTGGGTGTGTGCACGCGGAGGGAGAGGTGGGGGGGCGTTTTCCGCTTTCTCTGATCCAAGAGTGCTCGGAGTTAAATGAGTCTCGCTGGTGACATCCCGAATGCGGTGTCTGGTCCTGGTGCGTGTGTAACAGATACGCTGACGCTGAAGGAAAGCAAATGGATCTGCCAGAATCGGCACCCCTGGCCACGAAGCTGCGAAACACTCTGGTTCAGTACCACAGCATCGGAGACAGCGAATGGCGGGTTGCGAAGAAAACTGTGAGTGTTTGGGCGGCCTCCTGCGCGCGGCCCGGTTTGTTCTCTCAAAGGAAGCTCTGGGTCTCTTGTAGAGCGGAAGGAGCTTATTATGCCATATAACACGGGTGTGAAACATTTGGCAGGTTCTTCCAGGACTCCCATATGACAGGTCCTGTGAAACTACCCTTCTAGGGCCACCTTTAGATGGCGGTGCTTTTCTGAGTCCTGCTTCATCAATCTAAATAGATTCTGCTGGTCCATCAGTTATAGGCTAGGTGAATACTTTTTAGTCCTGTCCTGCATAAGACGTAGAAATGTATTTTGGTATCTCAGTGTAGCAACATGATAGGACTAGTCTGGTGAATTTCTATCTTTGCCCATTTGTTACAATGGTTCTGGTGGATCTTTGGGTTTTGTTTGTTTGTTTATTTTTCCTTTGTAAACAGATATTGATAAGAAATAGTCAATGTAACTTATTTGCAAAATTAACAAATTCATTATCCTGAATGGGAGGGAACAGAGTATCCAAACCTTTCACTGTTCTTTCACTTTCACTCCCACTGTTTCAGATCATGCTACTCCCCAGATTTTATTGTGTAAAAATTGAATTTGGACTTTTTCTCCCTCCCTCCTTCCTATCCTCCCGTATCACCATAATTCAAGATTTTATACAGAGATTCCATTTCATAGTTAGATAAAAATCAGAAGATATTGTTTTCTCTCTTTCCTCTGGCTGACTTAAAAGTCAGTCAGAATACACTACTACTTCTAGACAAGCATCTAGAAGAGAAGGGTAATTTAAGCTTCTTGTCTGCGACTGTCAGCACCTCCTGAACACATCTGCTTGACTATGTGTTACAGAAGTGCAAGTAGAAGATGTGTGGTCTTTCTGTCTGAATATGGTCAAGATAATGGCTTTCCAATTGCCTTTTAATTGAAAGGCTTTACCTAGGAATGCAGTTCCATTATACTGTATGTTTTCATAGTAAACTGGCTTGGCCAACAAGCCTTATTTCTATGCAGACTTCTAGCATTTGACACTGAGAAAAGCAATTGACTGATTTTTTTTAAAGAATGGAAGATTACAAGTAAAACGTGTCTGAAACGTCTGCTTCTGTTCTTAATAAATGTGTACAAAAGTGCCCAGGTCAATGAGCACTTTGGGATGAACCAGAGTTAATGGCAAAGTTTTTTTTTTTGTTTGGTTTTTTTTTTTTTTTTTTAAAAAAAGGCAGCTTTTTCTTGACATCTTACAATTGTATTCATGTGAAAATTAACGTACTCATTTTATTTCAGAAAGATGCAACGGTATGGCGTAAACCATCAGACGAATTCAGCGGATACCTGTAAGTTTGCCTGCAGAGCAGACACATTTTTAAGGTTCCACAAGTGTGTTTTGTAGAATTTAGAAATGAAGCTTGTGGACTCTAGAGCCCTCAGGTACAGACATTCTCTGGAGGAGAAGCTACGTGGATCATCTGTTGTGCCTGGACCATTTCTTTCTAGCATTATAGTTTGATGCTTTAGCATTGCATCGTGTCTAGAACAATGAAAACAAAAACTGTGGCACGCACCACAAAACTCCCATTGGCTGGAATGGACAACAATATATACCCAGATCTTTTAGAAAAATGTTCTGCAAACTGCAGAATCAAGTCCAGGTTCAGTACATCCAAAGTGTTACTGGGTGACGACCCAATAAGTGCTTGGACTGTTACAGTGACTGTGCTACTGAAATAAAGTTTCAAGTGTGTAGTTGTGGGAATGATGACATAGAGGCCCTTCATGAGTGAGCTTCTGTCAGTGGTTCTGTTGGTGTCCGCAGGTTTAGGTAAAGGAATAGTACTAGAAAACAGCACTATGAAGTGAAGTCATGTGAAAAGGTAGTGTTTGAAAGTATCTCAAGACTGATGCACTCCATGAAATTAAATCTGCAAGAGCTGATGACCCCAGACACCACAAGTCTGCTGACTCTGTTCCAGGCCATGGACATGTACAAACACACTGGCATCAACAGGTTGTGTAACTGGAACGACTGCCAAGAAGGCAGTGGCTGTTATGTGCAGATGAAGACTCCAGGGTTGTGTATACACCTGGTGAAATAAAGGGATACTTTAAAGATCTTTTCAGACACCTGTGTAGAAGCCACTGACATTTTCATGTGGTCCTTCAGTTCTAAGTGTACAGCTGAGATGAAGTCCAACCAGGTAATTATGAGTGATTATGAGTAACTGCACAAGGGAATAAATGAATCTGCTGCTTGACTAGTTACCAACTGTTAATAAGAACAGCTTAATCAGTAAGAAGTATTTTGAAAACAGTGGTCCTGATGGGTTCTTCCCCTCCAGGACCTGGAGTCTCAGTAACTCAAGTAAACAAAATCTCTGTTGGCTACTAAAAATGTCTGATAACATACGAAGTGTTCTGTAATGTCTTATACCAAATTCTTTCATGTGGTACTCTTATAGACCACCAAAGCGTAATATAGTTTCTCATTAGCTTGGTTCTACTGGTGTTACTTTATGAAAACATGTTTTTCCCATCGTTTTTGTGCTTTTCTTTCATTTTCCTTTTAGCTTTACTTGTCCCTGGTGGGCTTCCTTCCTTGTCCAGCAAGAACTGCGAAATTCAGAGAAGGGAACGTGATTTTTATCTGAGGAGGGTGTTTGCTATTTATGAAATGCTTGTTGCAGCATCAGGACAATTCTTCTCAGAATAACTTTTATTGTGGAGAACAGATGCACCCATAGGTCTTTTCTGTATGTTTTTTTTTTTTCTGATACAATTGTCCACTCCAGGTACCATAGTATTACAGTAAATCTGTTGTTGCAAAGTAATGCAATATTTATAAAGAATTTCTCGCTTTTAAATGTAAACATATGCTTTTATAGCTACAAAGCTCAAGGAGTGGTGGAAGATGTTACTAACAGAGTAGTGGATCATATTCGACCTGGACCTTATAGGCTGCACTGGGACAGTTTAATGACTACAATGGACATCATGGAAACGTTTGAAGAGGTGAAGACTTCTTTAGATTCTTAAGAAATGTGTTTAGATGCATACATGAATTTAACAGTACAGCAGAGGAGTCATTCCAACAAATGCCAACATTTTTCTGCCCATTTTCTGCATATACAAGGGATATTGTGCATACATGCAATGGGTGACCTCAGATGAGGCTTTCTGGCTGCACTGTCCTATTCTGAATCTTGAAGTTAATTTCTCCATCAACGCTAAAAGTAAAGGAGTAAATCCTGGTTGGTTACAGTTTTCTTGGATGTGGGAGCTCTGGTAGCCTCTGATGAAACTCAAATATAGAGACTTAATAGTGTGATTTTTTTATATGCCAAAGCCTCATACAGTTTGCTTTTTTCTGCTCCCTGACAAACAAAACTGTAGGTTTTAATAATACACAAACAGAAACTGCAACTTCTCCCTCTTCCTGAAAGGCTGACTTCACTGTGTGGCAGGGCTTTATGCTGGAGACAAAATGGTTCATACTGAGGGGCAGGATTTTCTAAAGAAAGATAGGTTTGAAGTTGATTATTACAGAAGAGCTAGTAGCTGCCTTTTTGTTACTGGGGACATTCACTATGACTTCAAAACCCAGTGAGCATCTGGCTTGAACATGGTTCATCTTTTGCTCTGATTCTTAAGAGAGGCTTATCTGGTAAGGTATTTTTGTTATTTATTCCCTAAATTTATACAGACTGTATTTTCTTATATATATAAAAAACAAACAAGCAAACAACAACAACAACAAAAACCAACCAACCAACCAAAAAAAAAAAAAACCTTTTCAAAATAATTGTTTGCATTCTCTTGCATTATTTACTTGGTGGATTTAGAGTACTTGACAGAGCATCTTAGTACCAAGAGAGACCTCTTGCACTTTATACATGGTACTTTCAGATTTCCTAAGTGACTGTTAAACCACATAAATGTCACATGGCTTTCACTTCCCAGGCATGAGACAGTCCTCTAGTTTTAGTCACTATTGTTTAAAGGTGCCAGATTTTCTCTGCCACTGCAGTTCTCAGTTGCAGACTCCAAGTCCTTACAGTCTTCAGTATTTGGACTGAAAACAATACAGCCATGCAGACCTCACTGAGGTTATTTACACAGCATACTTGATTGATGCTACAGTTTGTGGAAAAGGGTAGCTGCCTACAAGCATAAGCTTCCCTGTATTCATTATACTGAGATACTTTTGTTTTCTTACCTGTCTGTCATTCAACAAGAACTGCTGTGTGATGCGCTACACCACTGCTGGCCAGCTCTGGAACATCATAGCCCCAAGGGAGTTTGTTGATTTCTCTTACACTACAAGCTATGAAGATGGGCTTCTAACATGTGGTAAGGCATTCCCTAACTCTGCTTAATTCTGATTTTGCAATAGCTGCTTGGCTCAGGATTTGATTCAAATAAAGTTTAATTCTGCAGTAACCATTAAAAAATGGTGTTAGATGGTCTCCAGAAGTATTTAAAAGGTATTTTAACATTTTATGAACTTAAATAATTATAAAAGTTAATGGTTTACCCATGAGCCATCCTTTTGTGCCGGGTTTCACTTATGCCAACTGTGGGACAGGAGTGGCAGAGATGAGTGCTCTGACTCAACTCACAGAAAACTGGGTGGTATAACAACTTGCTCAATTTGACAGTAAATGAAGGAATGTCTTATTAATGTCCATATTTCTTCTTATCGATCTCTGCTTGTCTTGGAGTCTGGATGAAGAGCAGAAAATTTTCATGCATGAAAGTACCCAGAAACTTGAATGTGTCTGTCATTTCTACAAAATTCCTCAAGCAGAAACTTTATATATAGATAAATATTATATATAGATATATTATATATAGAGAGAAACTGCATTTTAAATTTACTGTACCTTTATTTTTTTTATTTGCTATCATTAATTTCCCTTTTATTGTTTGTTTTCCTTGATAGGTATAAGCCTAGACTATGGAGAGGTGAGACCTAACTTTGTCCGTGGATTCAATCACCCTTGTGGTTGGTTCTGTGTCCCTCTTAAGGACTATCCTAGCCACAGCCTTTTGACAGGCTATATTCAGACTGAACTGCGAGGGATGCTGCCACAATCTGCAGTAGACACTGCCATGTCTACTACCCTTGCCAATTTCTACTCTGACCTCAAAAAGGCACTGAAAACATAGCCAAACATTGAATTAAAAGTCCATGCGTTTCTTGCAATCAAATTATATTGTTTAGCTTAGCATAGGTTAGCTACTGAGTTAAGAGGTCAGTAATACTGTTCCTGAATGATACCTGAACTTTTACAGTGAGGAATCCAAACAAGTTTAAACTTTACCAAGTACCTTTTGATGTGATAATTAGTATGCATTCCTAATTCACAGTGTGAGATTCTGTTTCCTGCTCGGCATTGTGCAGCTGTGTGAGGAGTAGTCTGAATGTATAAATGCCTGGCTTCATGGTAGAAAAAACCAAGATGTGTGTGTGGGCTTGAAAAAAGCAGCACAAACTCATCTCTCACTAACAGTATTGAGAGTGGAGAGCTCAGGACATTGCTGGTGCAGGTCGCTGTGCAGGCAATTTCTCATTGAAGATGTAATTTTATAATATATATTTTTACATTTACTCAAGTTTTTTTATTTATTCATTTTGTACAGGTACATCTGTAATTTGTTTTAAAAATTTTCTTCAGTTAATTTAGGAATGTTACATAGCTAAGTTGTTAAATGATACTATTCATAAGAAAGCTATTTTCTCTTGTTAGAAAAAATAAGTATTCATTATTGGCATTTCTTCAGTGTTGTAACTGTAACTTAATTAGCTGTTGTATATAACAGTCTCAATGCATAGGTAAAGAAATGCCCTTACAGCTGATCCAAAGCTCATTTAAGTCATCAGGTGTCTTTCCATAGTTTTTAGTGAGCTTTTAATCACACAGTTGTCAAACTAGCAGACCTCCAATGGATCTTCTGTGATATTCTGCACTTTTAAAGAACTTTTAACTTAAATTTGCATGTGATTGTGTGTGGGTATTTTCTTTGTCTTCCTTAGCTAAAAATCCTGGAGTTACTAAACCAACAGAAAGGACCACTAGCTTGCTTCAGGTATAGGCATTGGTGTAGCCACAAGAGCACAGACCTAGTCTGCTGGTACAGCACACTGGAGCATTCTGTGGTAATAACCCTAGATTGATCCTTGCAATAAATGAAATTAGCACCTTAAACCATGAGCACCTGAAGGCTAATGCTCCAGCTGCAGAATTTCTCAGCTCTGCTGGAGGATGAAGGATCAAATATTTAAGGATATTTAGTCACCCAATGATGGTGACAAGTCCATAGGAAGAGCTTCCAAAAGATTATTCTGTGCTGCTAGGAACCTGAATTCTTTTAAGACTTAACATTATATTGGTATGCATCATTTGCTCTTGTGGGATTGTAATTATCTGTATACTTTACCAGTGCTAGCAGAGGCAAGTTAAACTGTGTAGTAGTTAAGAGAAAGTGCCTTGGATCCCTAATATTTTTGGGGCAGCTGTATACATACAGTCCAACAACTGGTAATCACAGAATGTTAGCAGTTGGAAGGGGCCTCAAGAGATCAGTGAGTCCAACCCCCCCGCCAGAGCAGGACAAAACACAGAATCTAGAGCACTTTATACAGAAATGCACCCAGACAGGTCTTGAAAGTCTCCAGAGAAGGAGACTCCACAAACTCTCTGGGGAGTCTGTTCCAATGCTCTACAACTCTTACAGTAAAGAAATTCTTCCTCATACTGAGGTGGAACTTCCTGTACTCAAGCTTGAATCCATTGCCCCTCATCCTGTCACAATGCACAAGTGAAAAGAGGTTGTCCCTGCCTTCTTGATGCCCAGCCCACATGTATTTATAGACAGTAATTAGATCCCCTCTCAGTCTTCTCCTCTCCAGACTAAAATGCCCCAGGTGTCTCAGCCTTTCCTCATAAGGCATGTATTCCAGCCTCTTAATGATCCTTTTAGCCCTCCGTTAGACTCTCTCAAGTAGATCTCTGTCCCTCTTGAACTGAGGAGCCCAAAACTAGATGAAGTACTCCAGGTGAGGTCTCACTAGGGCACAGTAGAGTGGGAGAAGAACCTCCTTTGATCTTCTGGACACGCTCTTCTTAATGCACCCCAGGATACCATTGGCCTTCTTGACCACAAGGGCACATTGTTGTCCCATGGAGAACTTGTTGTCTATCAGGACTCCAAGGTCCTTTTCCACAGAGCTACTCTTTAGGACATTGCCTCTAACCTGTTCTGGTGTATTTTATTGTTCCTTCCCAAGTGCAGGACTCTGCACTTGCTCTTGTTAAACCTCATTAGGTTCCTCTTTGCCCAGCTCTCCAGCCTGTCCAAGTCCTGCTGGATGGCCACACAGCCTTCAGGTGTTTCTGCCAATCCTCCCAGCTTTGTGTCATCAGCAAACTTGCTGAGAAGACACTCTGTCCTGTCATCAAGGTCAGTGATAAAGATGTTGAACAGGACTGGGCCCAGCACTGGTCCCTGGGGGACTCCTCTAGATACTGCTCTCCAGCTGGACTCTGCACCACTGATCACCACTCTTTGGTCTCTGTTGTGTAGCCAGTTCTTAATCCATTCCACTGTCCATTCTTCTATCCCACGATTCCTGAGCGTGCTCATGAGGATGTTATGGGAGACTGTGTCAAAAGCCTTGCCAAGGTCAAGACAGACTACATCCACTGGTCTCCCTGCATCTATGCATTTAGTTACAACATCATAGAAGGCTATCAGATTAGTCAAGCATGATTTCCCCTTGATAAATCCATGCTGATGACTCCTGATAATCCTCTTCCAAGTGCTTAGAGATGGCCTCTGAAATGAGGCACTTCATTTTTCCAGGATGTGAGGCTGACTGGTCTGTAATTTCCTAGATCTTCCTTCTTGCCCTTTTTGAAGGCTGGACTGACATTGTCTTTCCTCCAGTCCTCAGGCACCTCTCCTGTTTGCCATGATCTTTTGAAAATGATGGAGAGTTGTAGGGCAATAACATCAACCAGCTCTCTCAGCACTCTTGGGTGCATCCCATCAGGGCCCATGGACCTGTGTATATTCAGTTTGCGTAACTGATCTCTGATCTGCTCTCCACTGACTAGTGAAGTCTTCCCTTTTCCAGGCTTCCTCTCTTATGGCCGGGGTCTGGAGTTCACAAGGGCTAGTTGTAGGAGTAAAGGCTGAAGCAAAGAAGGTATTCAGCAAATCTGCCTTCTCTGCATCTTCTGCTATCAGGGCTCCCACCTCATTCAGCAGTGGGCCCACATTTTCCCTATTCCTTCTTTTACTACTGATAAATTTAAAGAAGCTCTTCTTGTTCTCTTTTGCTTCCTTTGCCAGTTTAAGTTCTAAGAAGGCTTTGGCCTTTCTTGTTGCCTTCCTACAAACCCTGACAATGTCCCTATAGTTCTCCCAAGTGACAAGTTCCTTCTTCCAGAAACTGTAAATTTCTTTCTTCCACTAGACTTTCTTCAGAAGATCCTTGCTCATCTATGCAGGTCTTTTAGCACCTCTACCCAATTTTTTACTTGAAGGAATGGACCTTTGTTGGGCTTGGAGGAAATGGTATTTAAAAATTGACAAGCTTTCTTGGGCTCCCTTTCCTTCCAGAGTCTTAGCCCATGGTATTCCTGCAAGCAGATCTTCGAAAAATCCCTGTGGAAGTCCAGGGCTGTAATCCTACTTACTGCTCTACTTCTTCCTTGTAAAATACTTAACTCCACCACCTTATGGTCACTGTTGCCAAGGCTGTTCCCAACCTTAATGTCCCCAACCAGACCTTCCTTATTAGTTAGTACAAGGTCCATCAGTGCACCTCTCCTTGTTGGTTCCTCCACTACCTGCATTAGAAAGTTACCATCAGTGCACTGCAAGAACCTTTTGAACTGAATATGCTTAGCTGTGTGGGCTTTACAACAAATATCAGGGTGGTTAAAGTCACCCATAAGTATGAAGGAGTGTGATCTAGAGGCTGTTGACTGTAGAAGGCCTCATTGACATCTTCTGCTTGGGTTGGTAGTCTATAGTAGACACCCACAACAGTTTCTCCCACAGTTGTATATCCCTTAATTCTTATCCACAGGCATTCATCCTGTCCTACCTCCCCCCAACCCCCCACGCCCCCCCCACC